>JAUTBQ010179096.1:0-11133 GCA_032361185.1 Lepetodrilus ovalis
GGCTGGGTCAGATGTGGATCCCATTTTTATTTTTTGTTATTTACCTGCACTATTATATAAGGCTGGTACTATAAGGCATGGACACCAAATACAGTGTTATATCGAGGGGGCACTGTATTTCGGTTATTTTGTACGAGGATATGAAAACAGGATTTATTTCTTCAACTTACATATGTAATCACCAAACATCTACATGAAAATACATATATTAATTATTTTTCTATAATAAGCCACTAAATTTAATTCCCTCAAATATACTCAACAAAATAAATTAATGGCAAGTAGATATTTGCTGGGAAGAATTCTACCAAATTTTGAACTCTACAATAATCTGAGGCCATTCTTCCAACAAGACTTCAAATTCTTGGAGAGTACCAGGAACCTGTAGACCATTTAAAATTCTTTGTTGTAAATATGATGTTAAGCTAGATTTACATGTCCAAAAATCCTACTGCCCCCTAACTAATTTTTTGAGTATACATGCCTTGGACCACTTAAATATGACCTGTATTGACCTAATATAGAACATAAAATAAACATATACTCAAAGCTTAAAGCTGCTGGATAGCAAGCAACATTTGCAAGCTTGCAAGCTGTATCTGTACGTTTTGATCATTATTGTAAACAATTTCTTTCTGGGGAAAGATTAAGTGGAAGTTCCAGCTGGTAAACATAGAATCATAATTTAAACAATATTACGAAATCTTCCTGAAAATACAATTACACAAAATCCTCAAAAAATTATATCTCAATATGATGTTGCAATTCTGCAAATTATTGCAACAACAAACAATGAAAATATTAATGAAAATAGTTTCCATAACTATCTATCATTCAAATTCTCAAGTGATATATTCCCCTCGTGTTAATATTGGTATAATTATATGCTCCAAAGCTGGAATCTAGTATTTCTGTCTCAATAATAACACAGAACATTACGGTAATTAGAACCAGGTACAACAACCAAGATTACTAATTATGGACAAAGCACATGTTATTTAATAAAGCTGAAACACCTAGTAGCCAGACTGTCATGTAAGCTGTAGTTATCCACGGATCTACTGACTAGAGTAGCGGTCAATAACCATGCTATATCAGCAATCTCTTCATGCTGCTACCAACGTTAGAAAGAAATATTACAAAATGAAAAAAAAAATTAAAAATAAAGGGAGAAAACTCTCCAAAAAAGACAAAATATATAGGGGGGATAACTCTCTATGCAAGCCACAAATATATATAGACTGCACAACACTCACTGCATAACATCAGCAGTGTTCGAAATTCAGAAAATAATCAGGGGGTCATTTTCCATAGGCTCAATGTTAATGGTGGTAAAATGTGTAATTTTCAGGGGGTCACACAGATACCATTAACATTGCAGATTTTCAAATGACCCCCAGAACCTCCAATATTTCGAACACTGATCAGTTATATATAATTGATACGGTCAAATAAACTTCTTACATAGTTTCTCATACATTTACTTTCAAATTCATGCAGGTAGCCATTTAAAAAAAACAAAAACATTTTTATTCGTTTTTAAAGTATTGAAAGCTGGGCATTAATTTTTTTTTAAATAAATACAATAAAATAGCATCACATGGCCTAAGCCGTAATAGCATGAACACTAATTTGTATTTCATTTAACACAGTTCTTGATATATGTTTTAGCCTTGTACAAAATGGATGCCTTATATTAATGATATTGATGATATTAATGAAAACAATGAATATGGTCTGAAAATGTTACAAAAATCACAACTAATCTAGTCTATGATTTTGATGTTAAAATGCATGCAATGAGTCAGAAACAAATTAATTTTGTTATGGTTATGATTTTGATCAGCAGGACATATATTATTCATGAAAAACAACAGGCATAGACAATATTTTATGTACAGTATATGTTTATCATGCCTTCTAATCTCCAATCCCTTATGTACAATTGTGAATTGTACAAACTCATTACACTTGTCATATAGCATTCACATACCACACACAATCCTTTCTAAGCACACCACATATTGCATTCACATACCACACACAATCCTGTCTAAGCACACCACATATTGCATTCACATACCACACACAATCCTGTCTAAGCACACCACATATAGCATTCACATACCACACACAATCCTGTCTAAGCACACAACATATTCAGATTTTATTGGATGCATGGCACAACAGCAGATTGAAAATTATTTAGCAGACATTAGAAAACAACATTGTGCAAAATGTTAACTAAACACTCAATTAGTTGCAAACGCACAAAAGACAGCAAATTGTCACAGGCAATATAATTCATGAATGTGTGTAGGAAACTACAGAACCGTTGTTCTATCATAGGTTTTGTGTTACCTGTGAAGAGATAGAAGAACATTGACATAGAAAGCAAGGCAGTGAAACCACAGCAACTTGTACATGATGATGGAGTTACATGTCTGTCTGGGAGGTTACATATGTCTGTCTGGAAGGTTACATGTGTCTGGAAAGTTACATGTGTTTGTCTGTCTGGGAGGCTACATGTCTCTTGTCTGTCTGGGAGGTTAAATGGGCCTGTCTATGTTACAAGTGTCTGAAGGTTGCATGTGTCTGGGAGGTTACATGTGTCTGTCTGGGAGGTTATGTGTGTCTGCGAGGTTACATGTCCTTGTTTGGGAGGTTACATGTGTCTGTCTGGGAGATTACATTTGTCTGTGAGGTTACATGTCCCTGTCTGGTAGGTTAGTTGTGTCTGTCTGGGAGGTTACATGTGTCTATCTGGGAGGTTACATGTCACTGTCTGGGAGGTTACATGTCGCTGTCTGGAAAGTTACATGTCACTGTCTGGGAGGTTACATGTCGCTGTCTGGGAGGTTATGTGTGTGTCTGGGAGGGTACATGTCACTGTCTGGGAGGTTACATGTCACTGTCTGGGAGGTTACATGTGTCTGTCTGGGAGGTTACATGTCACTGTCTGGGAGGTTACATGTCTGTCTGGGAGGTTACACGTCACTGTCTGGGAGGTTACATGTCTGTCTGGGAGGTTACATGTCACTGTCTGGGAGGTTACATGTCGCTGTCTGGGAGGTTATGTGTGTCTGGGAGGTTACATGTCGCTGTCTGGGAAGTTACAAGTCACTGTCTGGGAGGTTATGTGTGTGTCTGGGAGGTTACATGTCGCTGTCTGGGAGGTTACATGTGTCTGTCTGGGAGGTTACATGTCGCTGTCTGGGAGGTTACATGTCGCTGTCTGGGAGGTTATGTGTGTGTCTGGGAGGTTACGTGTGTCTGTCTGGGAGGTTACATGTGTCTGTCTGGGAGGAGGTTACATGTGTCTGTCTGGGAGGTTACGTGTGTCTGTCTGGGAGGTTACATGTGTGTGTGTTTGGGCGGCTGATTTCCCCATTACCTTTTGTCATGGTAGCAAGCAACTTGTGCAGATCGGCCATTTCAGGCCCTAGAAAATCCAATGCAGGTACAGAAGAGTGGGAGACAACTCCAGATGACGGAAAAGCTTCACGGGGCAATGACTGCAAGAAATGAAGCACATGCCAACATGCACACTCAAAATTGAAAATCATGCGAGTAAAAATAAAATTGTGCCACAACATTAACGTGAATGCTTGGTTGAACTCTGACTGGTGATGGTCTGTTAATTTCATTGTAAGTACAGATTGATATAAACTGTTTAAACATTTACCAGACTATTTGCAATCACACATTTTTCACTAAATGCCATCATTTTTACTTCTGAACATGCAAGTGTAAATTGCCACTCAAATTACAGTTACAATGCATAATGATTCAATAATTTTCAAAATATTTTAAAATTGAGCAGTCAATTCAACCAAGCAAACACAAATAGAAGGCAAAGAGAAAACTAATCAAATCAACATAATTACAATTTCACAATTCTGTTACTGTTAGTCAATAAAAATGAAAGTGTTGGACATGCAAGCTGTTTTCTAAATTCTAACTTCATACAAATGCCAAAGCAGTGTATTTGTGTAGCTAAAAACAACATTGATGATATTGAAGGTTCAAGTTGCTAAGAATATTTCATTAAAATGGTATTAGAATTTAAAATAACATAAACTCCACCTAAATATTGGATATCTGTATAATATATATTATATCTGTATATAGCAGACTAATATTCAAAACTAAGTCACAATCAATTTTTACCCAGATATCATTAATACTTACTCAAAACTACATGTACATTTATTATTGTGACCCAAAAAAAATGTATAGTATTTCCAAAACAAATACAATAAATCACTAAACACAAATTTTATGTAAAATAATATTACTGCATCATCTTGTTCAAATGTACATAATACGACAAATAAAATAAAAAACATGAAACAGGCAAATATATGACAATAGACAAATAAAACAAAAGTCAAGGTCATGCAAAGAAAACATCTGGGGGTGGGGTGGGGAGTGAGCCAAAGAAAATTGGGAAGACGACTCCAGAAAGTAAGAAGATGAAATGTTCAGGTTGATACTGCACATCTGGTAAACTACCACAATGGATCCACCAATCCCGATATTATCAGAGTCTCCACCTTAAACCAGTGCCACCTTCCAAAACATCACATGTAGGTACAGGAAATGGCTTATCACCTAGGACCTCATCACCTATGACCTCATTATCACCTATGACCTCACTAACATCTATGATTTCATGATTCAACCGCTTTGTGGACCCAGGAGATGTACAGCAGGTGTCCAGTCCCTAGTGTATTCCTCCTCTACACCGGCCAGTTAGTGCTCAGTACACACCATAGTCTGATGAATGCCAACAGCTAGTGTATGTAAGCAGACTCTTATCCAGTACTGAATGTACAAATGCCATAGATTCCTACTAAACTCAGCCAAGTGAACACGACCATTGGATTCAACCTCTGAAGCAGATGATTTTACTTTCATAAAATATTCCAGAAAATGATTATCCTTAAAAACTGTGATATTTGAGATAACTGTTCCTGGTGCCAGATGAAGAAAGTCAGTAGGTCATACAACAAAATTCTAAGATTAAAGATCCACAAAGACTCTTGACATGAAGGGGGTAGTTTTAACAGTGTGCTAGCCAGGTTCCGATACCTAGTTCATGTTCAGCAGACCAGTGATGAAATAAGAAGAAAGTCCAATAGACATGCAACCACTCATGATGCACCAATGCTGGAACTTAGCTTTCTAATGCCTCTAGTTCAGAGATTGCGGAGAAAAATCACGAACATTGACAAGACAGCGAGATGGTTGTGGTCAATGTCCATTTACCATTTACCACAAGGTCCTCTATCAACAGCTACACAAGGTCCTCTATCAACAGCTACACAATGTCCTCTATCAACAGCTACACAATGTCCTCTATCAACAGCTACACAATGTCCTCAGAGAAACAACTCCACTCAGTCTACAACTAAACAAACGCATGGATACACAATGCTGACATAGTTAACTACTGTATATGCAAAAGCTTTCAGTAAGGAAATCAAATGGAAACGTTCAAGTAGAAAACTCTAGGACACCGAGCAAACCTTTCAAAGGGAAAAAGTCAGAGCATAGGCAATGTGCACCTTTCATAAAGATGGAAGTTCTACAGTAAATACTTGCAGAAGAAAACTTTCAAAGGCAAACATCAGAGCATGTACCATTGAAAAGATTGAAATAGCAGCTCGACTCTAATATGAGCAAATTTCTAATAATTCACAGAGCAAAATTTCAAAGCAAAAGATGAACATTCCTTCTCAAACAGTGGACTTATCTACAGATGAAAAGACCGTCTGCTCATGCACAGATCTGCAGACCAAGCCTGCCATACCTTAGACCGTAACTTAGACCGGTCCGTCACCTTGGACTGTTCAACGACCTTCGGCTGATTCGACATTGGCCACGATCGTGACGCTCCACGCGGTCGTTCAAAAACCGACGCCAATCGCCGTATTGTTGAACTTGAACTTCTAGCGTAACAGGTCGTACTACTTGTTCCCCTTGCCTATAATATCCAGGATTCAATTAGCAACACAGTTGGCCACACAACGTTACGTTAATGTCTAACCATGCTTCTTGTCATCAAAACAGATGAACTAAGAAACAAAAATCATGCTCATAGACATCATCATAAAAAAAATTAACACATCAAAAGCAATAAATCAAATAGAAAAAAAAAAGTGCTTCAAAACAGTCCCGTGAACATTATTTTGTAAGTAAACAACAAGTTTCGGCTAGGAAGCAATTTTTTTTTCTTTATTTGTTTCCATTCAGCGGCTATGTTTAGTAAACTGGGCTAGTAATTAAAGCGATACAATCAGACATCGGACAGTATTAATAGCGCTATGGGGGCATTGGATCTTTCACAAATAATTATACGTAACCTATAACAAAAGCATGCACAGAGATACGAATAGCAATGCGAGATGACAGAAAACACGACAGCTGCACAACAATAGCAAGACACTCGTTCTCTATGGCTACAACACAAAGACAACAACTAGACATGCATGATCTCAAGTCAAGGGAATGCACTTGTACGACATAAAGACGACGACAAAATTGATGCACTATACCGTTACCATGATTATCAAACATTGAGCATGGAACTTGAAATGGGCAACCATTTTTCTTCTCATGATGGGGCATGGGGTATCCATGACACATACACACACTCATATGGTGCACTGTGCTACTCTGCATCTCGGGGGGTGAAAGCCTGATGTATCAAGTGATAGGCGTCTTCATGTTCTTGAAGCTACTAGACATCTGGGGTATTGTGAATTTTCAAGAAATTGCTTCTACTGGTGGTAGCAGGTCAGGGACAATAGCTTGGTTCGGAGGGTTCCAAGTGGATAAATTTGTTCCGAGCTTTCCAGACTTCATGGTGGGCTTACCAGAAATTATGGTGGGCTTACCAGACATTATGGGCTAAATGAATGTCGCACTAGGTGAGCTATGTATTTAGAATGGAATGCTGTACTTGTGTGTGCTAGGTCACCAGCCATGTATGACGATTCTCTCAGATCAATGTCCAAATCAGCAAACCCAAACACGACTCACGACATGTCAGGAGGGTACCAACTCCTACCCTAGACATCCAGGGGCTTGCATCGTCAACGTACATGCTGGTTGTCAAGGTGATACTAATTGTCAAGCTTCTGGGGATAGATGATGGTTCTACGGTGAACTTTATTCTGGGATTCAATGATATGTTGTATGATTAAATATGCACAATGTTGATAGCATGACTTGTATGATTTTTGGTGATGTATATATTCTTGTTTTTGTATTTTCTGAGCTGACCAATTTGAAGGGAATTAGACTTACAAATACTTGGAAGTTATTTTGTTTTAACACTCAATTAATATGTGAATGATTCCATCTGCTTCCTAACATACTTTAGGTGGGTATACTCATTGTATGGAATTGATCATTCATAAGCTAATAATTGATTTTAATAAAGTACACATAATGCATTATCAATTTCAAACCTGCACACAACTAAAACCTATTGTCTACTACCTAAAGTCTATAGCCAAAACCATTTACATGATTTTGGTATAATACTGCTACGAACACTTTCATCAAAACCAGAAGAGGGGTTCCAGTCACTAGGGCATAGCACGAGGTGGATTCATCATGCGTACTGGAAGACTGATTCACAACGTGGCTGCAAGGTGACAGGTGAAGACAACTCCTACACGACCACCGCCCTAACACGACCACCGCCCTAACACGACCTCCACCCGCGACGCTCTATTGATTCCATGCAAGTTCTCGGCGCTTCCAGCTCTGTACAGCACCCATCTTCCCAAGGCAACATGATCTCATACACTACATCAGTATACCTGCATACTCGCTGGTAATTCATAGATTAATTATTGGCTGAATCAATAGTCCAATCAAAAAAGACCTGGCAACCATGGCTTGAATTTGATTAGTCAATAATTGGCAAATGGCAAATTCAGACGACATAAATAATAATAAGTTTATTATTGTTTTGAGTCACAGCGGGAATCTTTCACCCATATTTGGCGACATAATCCATATCGGCAAGCACGCTGTATATTAGCAACAACGGTCATAGTAAAGAGGAATAAATATATATATTATATTTGCAGTTCAGAAAACATGTTGCCATTGGAAGACTGTACCAACTCTGTAGAACGTGAGCTAATGATATATACTTTGAATGCCATCTCTAGTTGCCATGCTAAATATTGGCGTGTCCCAAAACCGCTGGGGTGACAAGAGCAACAGACCAACGTGGACAAGTTCAATTGCAGCAATAGTGTCAGCAGAACATTGATGTCATTTGATACAGTGACTTGCCAAAATACTATATATTGTTAATTTCTTTTACTATTGCAATGCAGATTTAGACTTCTGGTAATTTCTTCAAAACAGCTAACAGAGGACGTAATTAATTGTAGGGAGATTGTTTGTAAATTTGGTTGAATTATTAACACTGGATATCAGGATAAACAATTAACTTAATTTGATGAATTATGATTTCATGTCAATTTTGTGTATTCAATGCTTGTTCTGTTGTCAGTATCGCTTGGACTTGTCTTGATGGACTACGGCAAAAGGCCTAGCAAGGACAACAGGAAATTTATGATGTAGAATAGTTTTGCTGTGGAATAGTTCTGCTAGAGAGAAAAGATGTTGTGAATGCATTTTTCACTTAGTTATATAAGTAGTCAGCCAATGGATGTATAGACCAGCCAGAGATTGGAAATAACAGAAAGATACAAAGGTATCCTTAGTTTATTCATTACTTGTATACAAATCCATGATTGGTCAAAGTTGTATGCAAAGCTCATGCCTTGCAATATATATATACACAACATAGTAAAGTGACTTCTAAACATGCAAAGCGTAGTATTCCACTAATGATTGTCCAATCTCCTTTGACTAAAATTGTGTTGGCATAAAACGCCCCTCAGAAGTCCCTCCCCTCTCCCTCACAACCCTCCCCGAAATCCCCCATGTATATTGTGTAAACAAGTAGAATGTCATGGCTTTAGTCTCTCAATATGATGATTTGACTTGGATTTCAAACAATATATCATGTACGCATTCTTGATTATGCCAATCTTTGTATATAATCTTAGTTAAACACCAATATAAATATAGCATTATCATGATTATTCAGTAACAAATTCTGAGTAATTATAACAATGATAGTAGTAAAATGTTGACTAATTGTAAATAGCGAACACAATGAGATTGAAATAATAGCGATATTGCACAATCCGGTATATTTCTAAAACAACAAAGTATACGCATGTCCATTTCAGTGCGCAGATCTAGCATTTCGATAGTGATGAAAGGCTCGTTCCCAACACAATCGCGACAAAATTGGCCCATACTAATCCCAAGCTTGCTCCTGATGTAAAGAAGGTCAGTGAAAACACGAGGAAACAAAAGCAGAAATTCAAAGAGGAGGAGATCAATAGAGCAAATATTCTGCAGTCTAGAACTGAAGCCGGTGAAATAGGAAGTGAAGCGGAAAGAAGCAAAACCAAACTTCAAAACCGTCACCCAGAAACTCAAACTAAAATGAAGGGAGAAAGGCAGTGTAAACGTAATGAATTGAATCCAAACTGAAGAAAGTGAGATTCATTGAGCTGGTCACTTTAACAACGTAGGAAGGAAGATGTGATGCAGCTTGTATAGGGTATGAACCTTAGAATGGTGTTGTCCTACGCTGAATGCTGTGTGATCCCTCCAATCACTTTACTACTTTTAGGAGGCGCAATAGAAATTGAATTCATAATGAGCCTAAAATAGTGATTCTCAGTGTAACCTCAATACCATTGAATAGACAGGGCGCTGAAGGTATTGCATTTCTGTAACCATTGAGACACGAGTTCCGAACACCGAGTTTTCCCTGCCCTCCCTTCATTTTGCATCCACACAAACCTGGGTAGTTTTCCTCATGGGCGAGCTGTCTCTAGTGGGAGGTCGTGACCCTGAGGACACACCCTGGCCACCCACAACATTCACAGGAATCTGAACGGACTTGGGCGAGGTCACGCGACTAGAATGTTCGCCCTCCGTCCCGCCGGCATTAACTCGGTCCTTGGCAACAGAAGAGATGGCCACCTTGGGGGGAGGAGTGGGTTTAGACCCAGGGGGCCCAGGATTGAGAACGGGTTTATTCGGGGGTATAGGGGGCGGAACACCTCGACCGAGGGGAGTTACCTTTCGAGGGGACCCTCCTCCACCTCCTGTTCCTCCGACGTGTAGGGAGACCTTACCCCCGGGAGAAGTCACTACGGTGGCACTAGAACCCGGTTGTATATGTACACGATGCACAGGGCTGCCGTCACTGGCGCGTTCTGACGACGCTCCCACTGGCGCCAGCCGCTGCTCGGCACGAGAGTCCGTTCTCTCCACAGAGGTAGACACGACGGCCGGACTGCCGTACACCACTGGCTTCCTCAGCCCCGACTCCGGCCGCCCGATGTAGTCTCTCTCAGGGGAACTGGAAGTAGTGCGACCGTCCACCACCCCTGGTTTGGCACCACGTAGCACTGGTTTGGATCCGGACATCACATACCCTGGATGCGTGGGTCCGGGATTAACAGCTTTCGATGGTGAAGCACTGGATTTAATTTCTATGCTCTGCACGGTGTCGCGGGCGGCCGACCGCTCCATCAACACCTGCATGCTCTTCTGTAGACCCTCTATCTGAGAGTTCAACGAATCTATTATCACGTGCAGTTCCTTATTGCGGTTCTCCTCGCGACCAAGCTTGCTGCGTAGCTGCTCACGTTCCATGTCGAACTCGCTGAGCTGCTTCTCCATGGCAGCCTCCATCTTCAGACTCTTCTTGCTCTCCTGGACCAAACCCTCGGCCATGTTGATCACCTGCAGCAGATATGGACATTCAACAGTGTTCACTCGTACTAACTATCTTACTAGCATACTCTCAATGCTTGGCAATGTCACTCTAGAAGATAAACATTGCTCGCAATATACTAGTGTCCGGTAATGTCTCTAGAGGTGATCCTCAAAAGACCTAGCATCCGTCTTCACAGGTGTTTTTTGGGGTTTTTTTTAATGGGGTTTATAGTCGCTTTCTAGAATCTTTCACTAACATCACGACTTGTCAGTTTTAGGGCAGGAGGAAACCCG
>JAUTBQ010179107.1:0-11132 GCA_032361185.1 Lepetodrilus ovalis
TACAGTGCCCCCTCGATATAAGGCTGTTCGATACAGAGCGGATTCGGATATAAGGCTGGGTCAGATGTGGACCCCAGGTCAGATGTGGACCCCATTTTTATGTTTTGTTATTTACCTGCTGGTACTATAAGGCTGGGGGTATGTCATGGACCCCAAATACAGCCTTATATAGAGGGGACACTATCTGTATCATCATAAAAACATTACGAGCTTGTCCATATTTAGAAAATAATGTTAGCGATTTCTTCATTCAAGTTTATCATAAATTGCCAAATTGTTCAACACTGTTGGTAAACAAAGTATCAACAATAATTACACATGTATGTACAGTAAATACTCATAAAACATAAAAGCAGAGCACACGTATTCAATCTATGGAATACTCTTTAAAAAATATTAGCAAATGAAATGCCAATGTCTAAGAGCAACCCGCTAATTTTGTTAAATTTTATGGTCCCTAACATTTTACAATTTACAGTAATAAGTTCATGCTATATGCTATGCAGCAAACAATATTACATACATAGCCAACACTTATTGCACTCAGTATCAGCATTAATTTGAGGACATAGCATTATCATGAAGATAAAGCCTCTAGAGCAATAACCATGATAACCATGCAGCCATACATTGGCTATTTTTCTTTCCTCTCCCTTTCCACCCACTACACCTTTGGAAGATGCTCAAGCTACCGGATAGCAATTCCAAGACCTTGACTTCCTACCATCCTGTAAGCAACAGGTGCCATGTGCATGTTACTTCACAGTCTGCAGGCAGCCAGGTTACTGACTAGCACCATCATAACACACTGTGTCTAATGTATCTAGTTGTGTGTAGGTACCGTAGAGCAATAGCAGAGCATACAATTTGAAAAATATTGTCTCAATTCCAGGATGGTTTAGGAATTTACAACTAGATATGATTTTCATGTATGCAACTATATATATTTTTTTTTTATTTGGATTTAGAGTCACTATCTAGAATATTTCACTTACACCGGGCTTTGTCAGTTTAAGGCAAGAGGAAACCCACAACATAAGTAGCGCTGAATGTTGCAGTAAACCTGCGAGCACCGGCTAGACAGACCAAGGATGATATCTGTATTGCAACTCTACAGACAGTGAATCCTATCAATATTGGGTCAGAAAGGTAATTTTCCCAAACATTGATGCCGGTCCCCTATGGCAGGATTTGAACTTGGGACCTTTGGCTCCGAAGTCCAAACGTTCTACCATTGCGCTACCATCCGCCTATCTACGATCTAGATCAGTAATCGTAGATGCAAGTTATTAACATGACAAACAAATATGTCACTTCTAAATCAAAGTACAACTTTTACCATCTCCCCCAACATAAGGGTAGAACTCCGAGTTACTACCTTACTCATCATTGTACAGGGTTCGAAATTAACTCTAAAACTTACTAGTCCGAATAGTGATACAAATAACAAAAGACATGAATTTCTACTAGTCCTTAGGATACCTTTAGCATTGGGAGAAATGGCACGGGCTAGCGGACTAGTGTTAATTTCTATCGCTGCCCCTGTGTACATGTTGTAACTATACAACTCTTGACCATTCCTTGACCACTGCATATTGACCACTGACAATACACCACTGACCACAAAGAGACACCTGTGACCAGCGATAAATCTCAACTGGTCATGATAAGTGCGACACTTACAATCAAGGTGCTAACATATGGCCAATATAGACGCTATCACTATCTAGGTTCTCTCAGTTAACCTTTTTGTCTCAACTTCACTTCTTTGAAATTGTAAACAGTAAATATTTAATCCTTTTGTCTGAACTTCACATCTTAAAAAAACATTTGTTAAATAAATTATTGAAATACAGTGGAATCGGTCTAATTCGAATTGCTGGGGACCATTAATATTACTTCGAATTATCTGGGTTTTGAATTAAGAGGGTCACCTAGCAGTGTACATATATGACCAGGAACAAGAGACAGTTTCGAATTAAGCGATATTTCAAATTAGAGGGGTTCGAATTAGCGCGGTTCCACTGGATATTTAATGTTGTAATTTAGTGTTAAACAGCTCATAAATCGCCCATGAATGAATGAATGAATGAATGATTGAATGAATGAATGAATGCCTACAGGAGGAAGAGGGTTAATGTAGATCCAATAGTCATTGAAATCATGGTAGATGTGTACAAGTTGAATTTGTACTAAAGAGTGAGTGCCATATTGGAATTCAATAGTACACATATACATATACTGTAGCCCGAGATTGACGTGATCTGGTCATAACCCTAATTAACCTTCTTTAAACTGAAGGCAACTGGTGATGCCCTACAACACACATACTTGCATTCGTCTAGAAGGAACAGGATTAAAGTACACAAAATATCATGAGCCATAAGAAAGCTTTACACTGATTAATGTGCACCTGGCGTTTTCTGGCTTTTGAACACAGGTCAGAAATTTAAGGGGTTAACGTGCAACGTTGTACTTCAGTGATGACATATTGAAGGCTGTCAATCACGTGAAGTGAGCTGTGGGACAGCAACAAGCAATAAGCATCTCGGTGTGTGGACAAAGCACCTGCTGCACTGACCGCTGACCCACGGATGACCCACAGGTGATAATGCGCCATGTGCAAAGCCGCGTGCACAGCCGACGTTGTAGCATGGCTAGGTACATTTCGTATTCCGCGACGCCAGATGTATACACGCAGGTGGATTAATATTACTGCCATATTCACGAGGAATAATGATCTTTATCCAATGGCAAGATTATCCAGGTGATAATATATACGTGCCAAATTATGGATTATATTTCTTATCAAAATGTGCACGACGAAAGGTCAATATTTATGATGAATTTAAGTAATCCCTACAGGAACAGACTGGTATGTTTTGTAGGAAAGTGTCACAACATAATCAGAGATAACATAGATATCTTAATATCATTTCATCAGCTGTTATCTTCTCAATGACGTACATGTGTCTAATTTGCCTGAATGAACATATCAACATTCATTCACATTTTTAATTTAACACTAAAGTTAATCAGTAAAAAATGCTTAGACCCTGTGATGAGCAGCCCAATTGTGAATTATGAAAATTAAATTCTGTCCAGATTGTTCAAATCAGCTATAAAGAAAAATACAAAGCATTTTTCTTTTCAAATTTAAAATTGACCGCCAAAAGTACAGTCATCTGACTGAAATGTATATACCCTCTGGCGGTTTCTGGAGTGCCGGTACATGCATGCTGGCAATTCATTCACTAACAGCAACTAATTGATCTTAGTTCATAAGCAGGTCAACGTAGTAGCAACCATCAGGGGTTCCATCCTTCGTTTCATCACAAAGGGGTGATGCAGGGAGGTGTTCTGTGCCCAGTCTCATTTATTGATTGGGCGGTAATATCGACTAGCACAGGTACTGAGGTAGAGTCTTTGTCTGTCAGCACTCTCTTCTACTCCAAACATTTCCTGACTTTGTTAGCAAACAAATGCTGTCAGATATCCCACAATTTGGGGCTTTTCCTCACATCCAGGTCTTGGAAGATTTATTGTGTGAGTTTGGTTAAAGTTCTATGTTTGAAAGGCGAGCCTTTGGTTTGGTTGAAATTTGATCCAGCCATCTGTTGTGAACACAGACTGATATCTTGACTGACAATATTAGAAACCTATTCTCTAATGAGGAAATTTGAGTACACAAATACTGAATATTCAAACATCTAATTAGTTAATTTATTTGGGGAAAAAGAATTTTACTTTAAGGATAGAGTAAACTAGTCACACTATTAAGCAGCAAGTAATTAATCTAGAACAAACCTAACAAGCATTGGGTACCATACATGCAATACTGTACTTAACATTTACTACAACGAAGTAGTATGCCAGACCAAGATATTAATTTCAAGGCAACATAATTAAAGTTAATCTTTCACATCTGAAATGATGCATAACTGATTGTGCTGTCAAGGGATAATCAACAGATGAATGATTGTCACACTTGATTGATGGACACAACGGAAACCCATAATCTTCAAGTTGAATCATACGGATGACATGATCATGTTACAAACCCTTCATGTATCCTCCAATAGCTCAGTATCTAATAGTAACATCTATAAACTTTTCTATATATCCAGTCAAAAGAAGACCTGTTGTTGCAACATGCTAAACTGTTAAAAGCACTGAATAATGGGACTTGTTAGAAACTGTCCATAGATTCTATAGATCATAGACTATATCTATCAATATTTTCTTTGTTTTACTGTAAAACACATGGACTTTCCATAATTTAGACATTATGATGTTCCTAAATTTCTAAGCCATATTTCCCACCACAAATTTTAATAAGAACTGTTAATGGACATTAAAGCATATTTAAGAACATTGCACTATCATTTTAATAAACCTCTTCATATTTAACAGAGTTCAAGTTCAAATGACTAATAAAAATAAAGAAGAATAGGAAAAAAATAAAAGATTCAACTGGGATGAAAAACAGTGCCCGTAATACACTTCCTTGGCGTACCTCCTAGTTAACTACCTGTATTACAAGGCAAAGCTCCATTACAAAGAGAGCCACTCCATTTATTGTTCATCCTGGCTTCTGGTTCCCTGAGGGATGAAGTCCCAATAGTTGTCCCCATGGTAACCGGTAACCCCCTATTATTAAGGAGGTCAATAAAGTTTGTGACCTCGATTTGTACGCACCATGCATACTGTAAAACTCCCCAACTTATCAAGAAGCCACGCTATATGGCAATTTCTCATTCTGCCATGCGATAGTAATTCCAACTTCAAATTTGAATATCAATTAACGTAGCGTTCTGCAACAGTGTGTCAGGCAAGAAAAGAACTCATGTTTGTTATGACCACATATTCAATGTTGAACAAAAATGTGTTAGGCTTATCAATTAAATATCACGTAATTACCATGATTACTACTAATAACATCAAAGCAATCACATTTAATGTCCATAATCTATCTTATGTGTCATGCAAAGGTACAATAAAGAAGAGTCTTTTCAACAAAGGTACAATAAAGAAGAGTCTTTTCAACAAAGTCCGGGAAAACCTGGATAATATTGGACAAATCTGTAAATGACCAGATGTCGCAGGTATTTTTTAGATCACTGATCCACGTCCTGCTTGATTAAGAATCATTCACCGAGATCACTTCCTCGTGGAACCACGTGGTGCCGGAATACTTAATTCAGATTAAGTGCATTTTAATTTCACGTATTCCAAGCACCCTCAAACATCTTTCTATGCTCGGCCACAAGCCAAATTAGTCGTCTGGATGGTCCATTGAAAACTGTTGAATGCGGTAGAATGAGGACAAACTTCAAGACACACGTCCTTCAAGGTGCATATCCTGGGGCGTGTCAAGGAAGCGGGAAAAAATTATATCAGAATAAAAACGAACATGCCAAATGCAGCTATTTGATAGACGTCATTGTTACAAAATAAAGACAAAATTCACAAATTAAATATTGGGTATTGCCACCCGGATAAACATGATAAAAGGTTACTATATAAATTGTGAAAAAGATATTGTTCAAGAAGGTATTGTTAGTAAATGTATTGTTATGCTTAACAATATCACACAGTACTTAGTGGCAGCTACTTTATTAATCTCACCGAAATGAAAGATTAGTTCTATAAAACTCTTCAAGCTACTTAAACCATGTAAACAGCAAAGCAATACATGTATTTCACTATGGCAACAATCCATTGCAACATTGAAGGAAAATATTCCAAGTACTTTGCCAAGTATTCCTGCAATTAAAAAATTAAACAAAACTTAAACAATAATATAATATAAACATAAATAGATCTAATAACATAAAATAAATTCCAATAAATACTAGATACATATATTTTTAAATATTTACAGAATTTCTGCAGGTGTTCAAATGAGTAACGTGTACCAAATGTGTACTGGTCTAGCTTAATTTAATACAGGTATACATAGTTTTACGAGATGTCATTGCCAACGGTACTGGTTATCTATCAGCTGACCCTATTTCCTGTTGTAAAATGCATACTTGAACACGACTCACTTCCACTAAAGCCCTGACATACCACTTTCAACAGGATGCATAAGTTGATTTAGGTCACGAGGGATCATTCTTTATGCTAAATTAAATGGCAGCTGGGACTTTTTTAAGTACATGTACTGGTATTATACTCAGATTTCGGAATATTCATATCATGTGTAAATTACATGATATTCACCAAGAAATACCAGATGCTGACAAATTTAACTAAAATCTGAAAGTCTCTTTTATCATTAAATTTGGAATCAAATCAAATATCACGAGTGATGATATATATTCTCTTAGTACAAAGCATCTAGAAAGGGCACACAACTACATTATTCAAATAATCTGCTTTATACCGTATGATATTTCAATCCCTGAGATAAGTGTTTTGTTAAATAGGAAGAGTGCCAGATTATAGGAGAGAAAACTACCTTTATCCCAGTAATATTATCCAGGGGACGTCATCTGATTATACAAGTGAAAGACGGCTGTCTGTGGCTGAAAGAACATGACACCCAGTTGACAGCTTTCTGTCTCTCATCTTATCAATAGTGGAGAGTAAAGAATATACACCATGTCCTCACAATAAAAAACACCATGTCCTCATAATAAAAATGCATCTTGTCCTAAGATAAAATGTCTACCATGTCCTCTCAATAAAACACATGTTCTGTGTATAAAACATATACCATGTCCTGTCAATAAAACATATGCCATGTCCTGTCCTGTCAATAGAACATATGCCATGTCCTGTCAATAAAACATATACCATGTCCTGTCCTGTCAATAAAACATATACCATGTCCTGTCAATAGAACATATGCCATGTCCTGTCAATAGAACATATGCCATGTCCTGTCAATAGAACATATGCCATGTCATGTCTATTAAACATATATACCATGTCCTGTCAATAAAACATATGCCATGTCCTGTCAATAAAACATATCCCATGTCCTGTCCTGTCAATAAAACATATACCATGTCCTGTCAATAAAACATATACCATGTCCTGTCAATAGAACATATGCCATGTCCTGTCAATAAAACATTTACTGGTAGTTTCGGTATTTAGGCCCACCCGAAATGTGGCCCATGGGCCTAAAAATTGAAGCACTTTCTGTATTTACGTCCATGGACTTAAATTCAGATTTAATATTAGAAGTAAATTAGCTAACTGTTTCTCCTGTTGTTTGAATGTTGCTGTTCACATTCTCTTCCAATGATGCCTTTCAGTTACTGAGAACATTCATAGGTTTTCTGTCCTGTTGTTCTAGCATCCAGTGGTTAACAGATTTCTTTTGTTCTTATATCGTTGTTGCTTCAAGTGCTTCAAGTACATTTTGTCTGGGGTTTTTTGCATCAGAAATACAAAATCCCTATATATAATGGGTACTTCCGAATTTAAGCCCTGGGCCTACTTTTGGATTAAAAAATTCTGTCTCAAAAGGGGCATTTTTCGTAATTAAGCCTGGGGCCTAAATACAGGAACTCCTGGTACCATGTCCTGTCAATAAAACAGATAACATGTACCCACAATAAAATATTCCCCATACCCCATTACAATATTACAGTGCACATTCCTCAATATATGTAGTATACATTCACTCTAAATAATACACCATGTCCTAACTATTAGTCACATACCATGTCCTAACTATAAAACATCTAAAAGAGGCAATTGTAACTCCTAGTCCATCAGGACATGATAACAAGCAATACAAGGAAATGTACACCACTTCCTTGGTGCATGACATATGTCATAATCAGCTCTCTTTGTTGCCAGACAAGTGTGAAATATACATCACTTCCCCAGAATAACACCTGTTATTGACAGTTGACATGGTTGACACTTGACAGAGGGAGGAAATAGACAACTCAAGATTTCCACTGATCAGCATACGTCAATACTCCCCAGGGAGTTGAGAAGGAGAGTAATAAATATTAGAACATTATTAATAACTATTATTATTATTATTATTATTGCTACTACATGTATTATGCCATTATTATTATTTTTATTTTTATTTATTTATTATTACATGTATTATTATTATTATTATTATTATTATTATTATTATTAACATCATCAATATCATCATTATCATTATTTGTTTTCGGGGTTTTTACTTTTATTATTATATTGCTACATGTATTATCACTAACTCTATCAGCAAGTATGTGAACTATTTACGCTGCGATGTAAATCACTAATTCATTCATTCATGTAGTACTAAGTCTGCATGGAAAAGAGTTTTTAAAAAATGTCTTGCTGACTACAAATGCTAGAAATAATAATGTGAGATTTAAAGACAATAAAGACAAAATGTTTTTGGATTAGTGGAACAAAGGACGTGGCAACATTATCCTGACCAATCACTGACCAGGTGCCATGCTGATTATGATTGACAGGTGCAGATGACCAATGGAATTAATCACATTATGATATGCATTAAACTGCAGCTATTAACACCTAGCTAAAACTGTCATTGTGCGACAATAATTAAACTATCGACTAATCCAACTGTGGATGATCTTGCTGGTCTCACCTTGACATGCAGGGTCAAACAATGACCTTGAGGTCATAATTGTGATCACAATGATTGGCAGCAATCCATGATGAAATCCATGATATTAACAACTCCCAGTGGTGGAAAGTTTTCTATATATTTAACAGTTTAGACCCTGGGAGAAAAAAATTAATGTATGAAAATTAATGAATGAATTAGTGATTTCCAAAAAGGGAATAGATTCAAACTTGACTTTCTCACAAATGTAACCTACACTATAATGTTATTATTATTTCCTTCAATCATGCAACTGTTAAGAAAATATTCATGAATTCAGATTTCACGTATTCATCTCAAAAGATATCACAATATTGTTCTGCATCAATTCAAATTTTCAAAAGGACCTTTTCCAGTTGTAAGCTTATCTCCAAACTATCGCGGAGAACAATTGTCAACCTAGGGGGATTACTATGAGCTCGAGAAATCCCCGTCTAACATTACACAGTTTCTAGGTAACGACGCCCCCAAATAACCGGATATCAAACCCCAATTTTGACGATTCTATTCAAAAAGGTCAATAAAGCCCCCACATTCATGTGGCTGCTCTCCATCTCATTGTGCTTAAATATATCTGGTGTTTTTTTTACGGTAGCCACAAGAATACGGCTACTACTTCTGGCTTGCTAACATATGCAGGATTGTGGCGTCACTAACACTTCACTGATTTCGAAGAAATGAATCGCAATTGACAATATATACCCTTGTGAGAGCTACGGCCTAATTATACTCCAAGCAGGAAATGGATTATTGTGGACATCTAAGAATATGGCAGTTTCAATAATTCGATGTGAAATGTGGAAGATGAAGACTATAGATAAAAGCAATGTTTGTCTTGTTGAACCTGAATAGAGATTGTTCAATAATATTGACCACATATAGCATAACTGTATAAAATAATCAATTGGATTAATTTTGTTAGCATTGAATTGTCTGTTTTGATAATGGAGATAAATAATGAACCCAATTATGTATATCTCATAAATTGCAGATATACTCAAGAACAATAATTAAGGGTCAGAATCATCATTGGACATATAAATATACGCATTATATTGCATGTGAGTGAATATGGAGTTTAACGTCGCTGCGGGAATCTTTCACCCATTTGCGACGATATATTGCATGTATTTACATGTAAAAAATAATGTCCAAGCATCTAATGTCTCCTAGTAGTCCTCAACTCCTTGCAGCTGCATTGGAAGAAGAGCAGTGTTCGAAATTAACGCTGGAAACTTACTGGCCCGAATAATGATACAAATAACCAATGCTTACGAAAAACATGAATTTCTACTGGCCCTTAGGATACCTTTAACATTGGGAGAAATGGCCGGGCCAGCGAGCAAGCAGTAATTTCTAAGACTGAAAAAGAGTGATACTAAAATGTTCAAGCTTCCCAACAAAATATCTGCAGCTCAAATTTAATTTATTGCGTATATTATTTAGTCATTATTTTTTAAAATAATATACCGGTACTATGGAAAGAGGGCATTAATATCTCTACTGTCATTATGCCTTGAGATGCAGATGCCTTGAATTGTGTCAACTGTAACTATCTTAGGTGGTTCTGATGCCTTGAATTGTGTCAACTGTAACTATCTTAGGTGGTCCTGATGCCTTGAATTGTGTCAACTGTAACTATCTTAGGTGATCCTGATGCCTTGAATTGTGTCAACTGTAACTATCTTAGGAGGTCCTGATATCAGCCTTGAATTGTGTCAACTGTAACTATCCTAGATGGTCCTGATGTAATACTAATAACCATTAACCAACACAGTAGTAATAAAACATTGCACATTAAATCTTAAGGTACCATCATGAAAATCCTACTCTCCTAGTTAAATCATCCCATGCAAATAACAGTAAACTTGCTGCACCCTATATAAATGACACCAGCCCTAAATGAGCATGTAATGCTAACTCCTATAATTATTAGCATGTTAAAACTGGTTCTGCATTGTAGTCCTGTGTAATTATAGGCTCATAAAATGCCAGTCCTTTTCATATTGTATACCACATATAGGACTCATTAATAATTATATGGCCACTGTGCCAAGGCTATAATTTTATACCTGCCTGGTTTGGTGTACACATCTATTTATATTCAGGTGATGTGGGATTCTTAAGGAGGAGATGTATAACTGAAGTAGGTGTCAGCTCATTTGGGCAATAACTTCGTACCCCCTCAACTAAAGAATTATGGGAGGTCCTGTTGAGGTTGGCCAAAACGGCTACATTCGAAAAAACTTAAATCGTGTACACAATGTACAGTGAAAGATAAGTTCTTCCAATCCAATTCAACAAGTTCAGTATCAAAACTTAAACCATATCAACGGAATTGATTTTGTAATTAATTTCACCACCTCAACAGAGCCTCTGTCTAACCTTTAAACATGTAAATAATGATATTACACATACTTAATTAAAATGGACGCCTTATCCCTGGATTTAACTAGGTACAGTGCCCCCTCGATATAAGGTTGTTCGATACAGAGCGGATTCGGATATAAGGCTGGGTCAGATGTGGACCCCA
>JAUTBQ010179118.1:0-11130 GCA_032361185.1 Lepetodrilus ovalis
GAGAGTGAGAGAGAGAGAGTGAGAGAGAGAGAGAGAGAGAGAGAGAGAGAGAGAGAGAGAGAGAGAGAGAGAGTTTTCAAATGTACATACGTTCATGTTATGTATATATACACGACCATGAATCTTGTCAACAAATCGTGATAGTATTCCTATAAGCGTGTTTAAACTATAATTTTTAGCTTTCATGTTTTTACAACTACAGGCCTACAGAATGGATAGGCCTAGTCTATATCTTTTAACTTCACTATGTTACGCTATTTTCTATTCAACTCTACATGACTAACACTCCCTCCTGGTCTGTTATATGGATTACCATTGTAGTACTAATCCGTCACATTGATTGCGCTCTTAACACCACAAATGTGCACGGACGTTAGAGGAGTACGCCCTCTCCACCTGTCCACTGATTGGCCACTGTGTTTAAGCATGACCTTTACACCTAGGTCACGTGGACGCTGTTGGGGGCCAGATTGAAGGGAGATAATTAGTTCATCCCCTGGGAGCATCTCTTTGATGTGGCCAAGACGATCAGATTGTAATGTGTGAAATGATAGAGTTATTAAGTGATATTATATTTTTGGATTAGCTCCGTATACGATGTATCCGTAACTTCATATTAAGATGTATCATTAAGAATAGGCCTATATGTAGACCATCTAGGGTATATGTATGCATACATGTTTGTAGCGCAACAACATACAACTGATATACGCATCTGGGTATCCTTTCACGAAGCTCTCTTATCCGCTAAGAGACCATAATTAGCGACCTCTTAGCCGATAACTAATGCACTGCAAAGAGAACGCTATTGTATCTTAGTGGATAAGAGAGCTTTGTCAAAGTACCCTGAATATTTAATAAGTAAGATGAAATATTGCAGAAGAGGCACCTATGACTGCTACACGAAGTATTAATATCTAGAATGGTACTTTTTTTCTGTCTAATAATTGTATAGTATATTGCATAAGCACACTACTGCTTTGTGATGTTTTATTTTCGAAGTAAGATATAGTCGCTATATTGTTAAGCCAATGTTTCAATATTACCAATTACTTTTTGTGTTATGTTGTGATTAGTACATTTAAAAGTGTGCATTTCTCTCATGCTTACCTACACCGCTGTATACTAATAATGCGCTTTACTAGGACTCTATAATACCACCACACTTCAATGGAAATATATCAGTTATTCTCTAGCAGCATTGATTGTTTTGCAAACAATGAGACATTATGACTAACTTACACAAAGAAACATTTTTTCGATAAATGACATGATAAGATGATAAATCACTTTCATTATACCCTCCGTCATGAAACAAATTGTTGTCCGAGAAATACCGTATCCCATTAAATTCTTTAATAGGACATCTTTCTGTTCTCAGGCATTGATTCACAACGCTTCCGTCCTGTTATCTGATCACTTACTAATTGTGGCACCGTCCGAGTCAAGTAGTCCGGACCTCGGTGCGGAGGAATACCTTGCCTCAAACACTGACAGATGCGATGGTGTGATGCGGTCGCCAAGGACTAACTTCTGAAGGAGTATGTAAATTTGCATAATAATCGCTGGATGAGTTGGGTAGCTATAAAGGAAAGGTGCCATATGGCCAGAGAAGTTCAGTGATAACGGTACATCTCAATGAACGGACAGACACCCCTATTCGGGGATAACCACTTCGAGGAAATCTGGATATGACAATAGGCTACTGCAATACTCGAAGCCAAAGAACCAATACCAGACTTTAGATAGTATTCTGTTATAACCAGGTTCACTACCAGTCGTGTCAACTGTGAAGATTACCGTTATAGAGGTAAGAATTTCTGTTATAATTCATGTATTATTACAAATTATGATTCACATAGAGGCAACTCAAATCATATCTGCATAATATAAATAGTATATTCGATTACTGCAATTATAGATTATTAATATTATGAGATAGGTCTAGGCTGTATTTTATTTTATTTATTATTAATCATTTTTGTTTTATTTTTCTGTTTACTTTACTATTATCGGTATTATTATTATTATTATTACTAGTAATCATAATATTATTAATAATTATTATTATTATTTTGCTTTTTAGTCGCCTTTAGGTTTTACGGCGCTCGCAATATTAATATTTGTTTCTAAAACTAAACGTTTACTATTCCCAGCAAGCTGTCTGTTTAGTATTCACTATGTAATCCGAAATCGATGCATTATGCGTATATATTTTTTATTAATAAAGTGTGTTAAGCATAATGCACAATCTCTATCTTAACCTTTGAGTACCAGATTTTGTACGTCAATGTGTTCAATGCGACTCATAGAGTACGGGTTGAAATTTCGAACTGTCCTGTTAATGACGCTGCTTACCATAGTAGTTTACATTTGATTACTATCGCTACAGAGCAATATTTAAATAAAACATACTCGTTGTTAGCATTAAGTGACACATTATTGAACAGACAATAAATAGGGTCGACGTTGTCAAAATGTCAAAATGTCTGATCTTGATAATGTTTCTTGCCGCATATATCGACACTGTCGATTTCAATGCCATGAATATTTATTCTATTAAAAAAGGTAAAACGAAGCGGCATTACTATTGATCTGGAAATAAATAGTTCTAATGCTATTTCAAGATATATGTTTCATATAGAATTATATGGGATATATACTAGTACTATCGCACTTGATTTTAGTTAGTATTTAACCATGCTAAATTTATAAAAAGAATTTTTTAATCACTATTAATAGTCTCTGCCATAAAATTCAGGGTCGCGTATATGTAATACCATACCGATTTTCGATTTTTAAATATTGTGATAAAACATTGTGTTTTGTTAGTTTTGACTGTCATAAAGCAAGTGGCTTCTGACGTCATTCCTTAAATGTTATACAACACATATGCCATAGGGATATTTATATGAAAACAAATCAACTAATCAATGGTAAATTTTAATTTTCCAAATGTTATTTTCTCACAAAGTTGAAGTCACTGTGGCGGCCTATTTAAGTTTCAGATTTGTAGATTGCATTTATTTGAATCCATCCACCTCCACGTATCAGCAGCTGTTTGTGGGTCTGTAACAGTACATTGTATCACATAGCTGTTGTGTACGTTCATCTAGCCATAAACGCGTTACTGAAATATTACAAAAATACTGTTAAAAACGACTTAAAACCCCGTCACTCAAAACGTTGCATAAAAAATGCCACACCGTCTCCCCTACCTGTAGATAACGCCGTTGTCATAACAAAAGTAATCCTACATAACATTCTTGAGAAGTAAATCAACCCTTTTCATTCAACTATTATCCAGAAATACATGTATATTGAATCAACTATTTTTGACGTGTATTTGTGTTAGTTCATTCTACTTAAAATGTATCATATGCAAAACTGATGTGAAAAAAAATTATGATTCGCAAGTCAATCTAAATAGATGAAGAACCGTTACACATTTTCTGGTACGGAGCTCCAAACACGACATATGTGCGGCAATGCCCGTCAACTAATTACACCAAATGCGAAGATGGAAGGACCACTGCGACGCTCAATAGTCGGCACGTGCCCGATTAAGAATCCGGTATTGTCTGCGCGTGCGATTCTTTGATGTTGCCGATCACATCTGTCCGGTTTTTAACGACAGATTTCCCGTGTTGTGATACTTAGCGGTATCATTACATCCACTGAAATAAATTAGACTGCATGTTGTCGTATTATAGTGACCTTGCTTCTGTATGTAATATATTCCGTAAATTGTAATATTTTACTTTGTTAATTAACCGAAAGACCTCGTATAGCGGCGCTATAGAATCCATACCATTTCCTCTTGGCTAATAGTTCTGATACGACAAGTGCTAGGAGCGAAGCTCTATATATTATAGGCTATGTATGATATTGAGAGGACCAGTATGAATAGAAATGTGGATATTATTAAGAGTTTCTTGTGTGACCAGATTATTGGAAATGGGGTTTGAGAGAGACACTAACTTGTCCTAACCTCCTCTGACGACTTTCAAGTTCACGTGGACCATACGGTATCCATACAATCAACAACCGCAACCTCTTATTTATGTTAGTAGTGTACATACGACTATTGAACGGTCCAATCTACGAATCGACATCTTTTCCAGTAGGAGTGTGGTTAACTATTATTTATGTACACCATATGATATCAGAGCATATAATGTAATGCGTTACAGCAATAATAGTTATCATGTACCATAGGCAGGAACTTCTATTAATGAGAAATAAGTTAATTAAGTAATTAGTTAAGTTTAATATTTGGAAAATATATATTGAAGGAAGGTTATATAATTACTAGGCTAACTGAGAATATTGGTCTCAGTAAAGGTGGCCACTCACAGTCACAACAGCTATGTAACTTACACGTCGAGTAGAATAGAGTAGATCAATAAATAAAAAAGTATGATTGGTAAAAAGTTATATTTGAGAAAGGTATAAATAGCTTGGGGAATCCACTGAGAGGGAGTTCGAGGGTGGTGACGTGTTCGAAACCATAAGCACGCTGCAATTTGGATCACCCTCTGAACTCATTTTAGGACCCCATTCAAGGACACAGAGAGAACGTAAATTAAAAGAAGTCCCCAAGGAATCAGGAATCCTCTAACTATTTATTGCTATTCCATCTGAAGCCTGTCTGAATAAATATTTCATCAACATCAACAACTATGTATGTTTTCCTCAAAAGACTGCCAAGCGAGTCGCTATTTATTAAAAGCTTCTCGAATAGAGATACACCATCGTACAAGTGGTAGAGACGATAATCAGCTTCGCATATATTGCGTAACTATTACTATATTTGCCCTATATAAATGTGTATACTAATTATTATAATGTCCCTTGGGGTGTCCTCATAATATATACCGGTAGTAGCCTACTTTGCACTCTACTAAAACCTTGAGTATGCAACTTATATAATAGCAGATATCTTATTGATGAGAGGTATTTACATAAGTTGGTAACTTATTACCCTTTCTCATTCTCTATATTATGTACTTGTATATGAATGAATATAATTAGGCTTAAATAAATATCGCAATGAGCAGTAATCTGTGAAATGCATCGCCATCATGCGTATTCAGACTTCTTACAATACGTACTAATATATCAAGGTAATTTCCGTACGTCTGTTATGCCAACATAACAAGTGCGTTATCTTGCAGTAAATGAGCAAGCACATGTTCTTAAACCTATTTTCAGAAAAGAATTAAACCATATATAAAATGGGCTTACTTTTTAATTTCATTTTGTCATTCATATACGAAATGGGCTGGACATCGCATGATCGCACCATCTGACGATTTCAATATAAACAATACAAGCTAAACTGGCAATTGCTGCAAGGGAATCGCTACTCGACAAAAATCCCATGGTTCTGGTTGACAATTAATACAAATTATTAATTAATACAAGTGAACAACGGTGTCACAACTCTCAGACAGTAATACCGCGACAGATGGAGCCCATGCTTGTAAAATAATTTACGCACTTGAAAATAAACAGAGTAAAAAGTGTCTTTAATCATTCATATTTGCCAAGTCCACTACGCTGATCAGTCCTGAGTCACAGGAACAAGGAAATGTCACCAAAGTCAGCCTGACTAAGACACGGGACATGGAAATCACTCGGTGGCAGTACTAAATAAATTATACCTTATCATAGACTAATAGCATATATAATACATGCTCTCGAAAAGTTAGTATTGTTGTTAAGACTTTGTGACAGTTGTTTTTTCTTTGCATTCTAAACAGATAAATTATGTACCATTATATTTCCAGAACGAGCTATTTAGATAATATGATCATGAATCCTCCAATTATGGTCTGCTACAAGGTTCCATATTTGTCCGCGTTTCTTTCCATTTAAAGTTATTTTAATAACTACTGTATTTCCGCATATGTCCGTTTTATATATATGTTCAGTTGAGTATTACTTTAAACGTGTTCATAAACATAGATTACAAATATTATCGCGTTTCTTAGTTTTTAAAGTGCATGTATCCGTTTGAATAAGTCTATCATTGTTGAGATGTACCCGTTATGCAGCCCTATCTGCTACTATACACTCAGCACAATTAATTAAGGGCCCGTAGACATTTTAGACATTTACAGTTACTGTTAGATTACTTTAACACCAAAGAATTTCCAAACGTCTGCAGGCTCCAGGCACACTTCGAAACTCGCAGTAGCATTGGAAGAGGAATGGCACCAGATTTTTCAAGCCGACTCCCGAAATTTGGTAGAATAGTTCCCCATAACATGTCTTCTGATCAATGCTTTATTTTGTTGTGTATATAAGTACTCTATGAACCTGATAAACCGCAATATATTTGCATTTTAGCATGCTTAATTTTAAAATAATTGCAAAAAGAAATGTAAAAACAATACTGGTGCATTTTATATATATTTTGAAACATGGTAATCTTCCAAGGGACACAACTGCTTTCAGCAAAGTTACAAACATTTCCATTAATGAATCAGACCCTGTCGCGCAATCCCAAGGGGATTCCCCCCTTGTCACGTGACTGTGAGGCGGGGCCGACTATTCGAGCTTGATTAAGTTTCATGAGCCCGGGTTATCTGAAAGAGTGCCGTTGTTTTCCCCGGTTCCATTGTCCCAGCCGAAGGTGTGACTTTGAAACTACTCTTCAAAATCAGGGGAGATAATTCATGCATATCTAATCTAATTTATCATGAATGCCCAAATAATTAGACTACTAATTAAATTAACTTGCAGCCCACTATTTTATCTTTGTGGATTTAAGACAGTTTTCTAATGAGTCAGAGAGCTAAGAAAACAACTTGCTCACAGCGTTTGTTCAGAACAGAACAGACCTTTATTTTCGATAGCAACTTTGCCAGGTAGACTATTCTCAATTGAATATTAGTTACAATCTTCTCAGCTAATACAAGTTATTCAAATTATGCTTATAGGATGGCTCTTTAATGCTTAGATACGATGTTGCAAATGTCATCAGTGTAGGGCCTAATCTACTTGCGCAATCCAAATGGTATGTCGTGTTTTTTAATGTAGACCTATGTTATAGTAGTGTTGTTGCCATGTTGGTGGTGTGGTGGGGTTTTTTTTATGGTAGATTAATAATAATAATAATAACAACAACAACAACAACAACAACAACAATAATAATAGTCCATAAAAGCGCATGACTCCATGCCAATGCATACTTGAAGCGCTAAAAGCTGAAGGAATAGTCTAGTTAGGATATGCTGTCTTAAATAAATGTGTCTTGAGATTGGACTTGAAAGCGTTCAGTGTAGGACTGGTTCGAACAGGGAGGAAGACAGTTCCACTGGGCGGAGGCAGAGAAGGCAAAGGAACGATGACCATAGTGGACAGTATTGACTTTGGGTGCACATAGCTGATGTTTAGATTCTGATCTCAATGATCTTGCTGGGATATACCACAAGATGGTTACATAAACATATGGTTATGTTATTAATCATTATTCTATTATATTCTGTTCTATATTAAAGTTATATTTATACAACACTTAGTCCATATAATGAAAACTAAAGTTGAAACAAAATGAAGGCACTGTTTAGTATGTCTTGATTTCCTAAGTTCATTGTTTCCGAAGAAAATAAGTTATATAACGCGTTCATGAGACGCAGATTAGCTATTAATATATTAATCAGCTAAATCAACTTCTGAGGGCAATCCAGGAACCGAGATTTGTCAGCAGATGGCGTTCCCTGATTGCTCCATCGTAAGTCACGTGCAATGACATCATTATTGTTATGCTTTAATATTATATTCCGTTCTATGAGAACGCGTACCGCATCAACTTATTGTATTCGCAAACATGATTCGTGTATTTAATCAATTTTAATAATATATGGACAAAGAATATTATGTTGTTCGGTGTTCGCTTCCAAGGATATGATCAATTTTACTGTTATCAACTATTTCGATTTAAAACATGTGAGAACAGCATTCAGAAAAGCTAAAAAAAATCATTCAAACAAATAATTTCCAGAAAATAATGTATTTGATTTGACGCTTTTCTATCACCTTTTATTTTATTTAGCATAGTCCATTTGTTATCAACTCTTTCTGTTTTAAAGAACATGGTATCCTTTCACGAAGCTCTCTTATCCACTAAGAGACTGGTTGGGCGCTCTTTGCCGATAGCTAATACACTGCTAAGAGAGCGCTACCAGTCTCTTATTATATAAGAGAGTTTCGTGAAAGGATACCCTGCATGCTATTACGTCCAATGCCAGAAACTCTTGTATCCATTAAACACTTGAGAATCTGGTTAGCTAAAACAATTATAGCGATAGTGTTTTATGCAAAAAGACTTGCCCTTGCAGCAGGTCCCTATATTTATAGTTACAAGTAATTGTAGCTACCTGTGTTCTGAGCAGATAGATCCAGATTGTATAGAGCGACAAATGCACGAGTTATGCAATAGTTTAGAAACCTGAGGGATTAGAAACACACACCATTAATGTTTTTGTTAAGTGAACATCAATACTAACTTTTTAGAAGTATTCTTTTGATGGTGGTGTCTGTTTTCTTGCCTATTCTCATAATTCTGTACGAGATATATTGAATTCCAAGATTAATTTGACTATTGTCAATGTATACAGAATTGTGAGCTCGTTACTGAATGTATGTACTATCGACGGGTAAAACAATGAGAAAAACATGTCATTTATTAACCGGATATATTATTCCTAGGTGAATTTGACTCGTTTCATGTTAGATCTATATATACCAATTTGATCGATCTTGAAAAACCGGAAAAAAAGAAAACTTTTAAAAGCGAAGTGTTTTAGCAAAACGGTTGATCTATTTAGCTAACCTTGCACGGACTTCAGAAATAAAGATTACAGTTAAGAAAGGACAAGTCTAAACGTATCTGTCTGGTAATGGTGTAAGACATATGAGAGGTCAAACATCGTTGTGACGTTAATGTGCTACTCCATTGGCATACAGTATGGTAATTCACCGAGTCCGTATCATTATCTGTTGGATGATCACCCAAACTACTATTATCAGGTTTCATTTACTACCAGTATCTCTCAGCCTTCTGAAGGACGTCGGAAATGCAAAATTCAAAGTGAAGATACTGTCAAGTGTTTTAGCTATGTACGGTCCGTACGTTACCGTTATATTGTCACCCTGCACAAAGGCCTATAGACCATTGGCCTGAGGACATTGAAACTAGCATTGACACTAGTCTGTCTAGGTCCATTTACAACCCCCAGTTTTATCTTTATTGCGTAGTAACAGCTTTTCTGATTCAAGATATTATTGCCACTTTTTCCTTCACGTATTTACACGGAAACTTTGCCTTCCTACACCGTATCAGAGTAATTTGATTTAGCCATAGCAAAGTCTCGACATGAGTTGATTTAAAGTTTGCCCTCTGAATTATAACACCGTACGATAACGAGTCTCTGGTGTAACATCATTTATATTGATATTATTAACGCGGTTCCGGGTTTATATGGGCGGAATGCTGAGCAATTATTCAAGGTGACGCATATAAAGTCAACGCAAAGACAGCGAAGATCAACTTGTATTGGGCCCATTGATTCCACAGATGAACAGCCGTGATCCTCTGCTTAATTGGATCTCGAGAACTATTCAAGAGATCCAGGAACTATTGTGCATCGTTTCCGACATTTTCTCGTCAGTGGCTATCTTTTCTCCTCAGTAGCTATCTTTACTCCTCAGCGGAAGCTTTTTTCGTGAAAATAGTTCCATTGCGCGCACTGCTTGGTTAAAGCAATGGCCCCGGAGCTAAATTTCTCATGCATTGCGGATTACAAGTGTTTTCATTTCGCCATCCTCTGGTTCTCTTGCATACAATGATGAGTATCGCTTCAGGAATGTTATTGCTTCTTATTCCATATCACTAGGATGAGGATTATGTAACATCATACTAATCCATATCCGTTATTCATCGAAATAAGGCATTATTTTTCTACAATAATTGAGATTAAAGATTCTGCATCATTGCCTTTGGCAGTAAGTTGTATCAATTCAAAGCTGTGTGGACTAGATCTTTCGTGAAGTTATCGTATCTGCTAAAAGACCATGGCTGATTACTGATTACATTTGTTGAGCCAATGGATGTATAACTATTCCTAATGGATTAATTGACCCATACCATCTGTGAATAGATATTATAATTAGGCTTGTGGGTAGAGTCTTGCTAGCTGATATGTGAAAATTTTGGTAGCAGCCATTTTCAAAAACGGCGGAAATGTATATTGCAATGCAACTTTTTTCTTGATAACATGTAAAGTGTCAATCAGTGGGTTGCCCTGGGGGCAAGAACAAATAGAAATGTCTTAGCTTTATTGATAATAAACTTAACTATTGTGTCTTTACAGAAATTGATGCTTTTCGTTGCTTGTTGGTACTGTTCAAAAACCCACCACCGTCCCCTCTCCCGACCGCCCCCAAGATTAAATAATATCAAATAAGTCTTAACAAAATATAATAAATGCCAAACGATTTGTGTTCAAATTTGTTTTGGGTCAAACCCTTTTTCTACTGACATAATACTGCTCTTGCAGGTAACTATCTGACTGAGCATTATGATAGCATTATGGTATATTGGATATGAGGGATCATTAAAGAGTGCCTTGGACTATTTTTCTTCAAGGCACAGCATGGGTTATACCGTTGATTTGATTATATTACTGCCCAGTACGAATACAAAGATCAGAAAATAGAACCTAAATAATAGCTTTTAAAACAATTGCGCTAACATGTCCCCTTCGGGTCGCTGTTGAGCCACCATGTAGCGCAAGACACATACACCTCATTGTATTAGCTCTGGGGTTCCATTGGCAATCATCCAGCCACCGTATTGCCAATAGATCTGACTACCAGAGATCATGACGAGTGATACTCAGCGGCCATTCAGGCTGTTTTTCACTGTATCTGAGGATAGTGACGCGATGAAGATATAGGTTGTTATGCATTATTGTAACAGGTAAACAGAATGATATCTACATATTTATGCATTGTGTGAGTCTACGTAGGTGCGATCGGTTTGCAGGTGTGTGTGTGTGTGTGTGTGTGTGTGTGTGTGTGTGTGTGTGTGTGTGTGTGTGTGTGTGTGTGTGTGTGTGT
>JAUTBQ010179129.1:0-11130 GCA_032361185.1 Lepetodrilus ovalis
GGGGCGGGATTTGAACTCGGTACCTTTTGCTCCGAAGTCCAACGTTCTACCACTGTGCTACATCCCGCCCCCTAATAGCAGTGTAACAACTGTTCAGGGTGTCAATCCACAGAATAATTGTAATGCTACTAGAGTTGTAAATGCCATACATTACCATATTTAACAGATTACCAAACTTTCTGAGTTCGATTTCATCCTCAAGTTCAAAATTTATATGAGGATTTGTGAAAAAAAACACTTTTGAGTTGAGCATGAAATCTTACTCAGAAAAGCTTCATAATCTCGGGGCCAGGTCTGTGTGAAGACCACCTCCATGGTGTAATGGTTAGAGCATCGGCTCAGAGTGTGGAAGGTCATGGGTTCGAGCCCCTGTCATGTGATACCAAAGTACACTAAAATATGTTACTTGTTGTTCCCCTGCTTGGTGCTCAGCATTATAGGTGAAACACAAGGACTGGCCAGCTTGGAGTCAGTATGCTGTGTAGGAGTGGGGGTATCACTGTTCTATCTGCAGCATGATATTTCAAGTGAGCTAGCACTGAAAACTGGTGGGAATCCTGTCCTGATATGAGTGGAATAATCTTAAAAGTTACTTTAAACCCAAAATCAACAACACATTTTCGAGACAACCTAAAACAACCACTTCAATTTATTATATGTAAAGAGGCCTCAAGCTGGAAAGTTGACAATGCTTAAGATGTATGCCTCGTCATCTCGTGGTATTGTCGCATTTGATAGGTACCAGGTCCACAGACAGCGTTGCCAACATCTAGGACAGGAATACAATACTGCTGTCCTAGGCTTCACACTGAGTCTAATTACACCCAGTATTATTCACATTTTCAATCAAATTACAAAGATATATGTATATGAGTTCCTCCCTCAGTCTGGAAGGCTTGGCCAAGGATGTATGTCACCCAGTTCTATCACTGCTGGAAATACAATCTTGAGTAGGTAGATGTTTGGGTTTTCACTTGGGGGAAATTACAGCCAATAAAGTAGGCACTGTTGTCCATTAGTAGGTTTGGGAATCCATCAGAGAGCAGGGTTCAGTTCCTTGGAGATGTTGCTTAAATGGTAAAAACATGTTTAGTAAAAAGCTATGTATTGTAAACAAGATAGCAGTTTTCTGTTTGATGGACATCATGAATTATTGATGGTGTGGATGAATCTTTGTACATGTAGAATCTAAAAGTAGGTTTTGTTGTTCTCACAGCTATCATGAAACGTTTGGCGAAAGTTTGTAATTGTTTTGATGGAAGTAAATAATTCACTGCACCGCCCATAGGCTTTGATTTTGGTTGACAATTATATTTTAGTCATCGGATATTCCCATGCTTTCTGTATTGATTTCAAAATCAAATAGTACCATTTCTTCACTGGAAACATCAAAAGAAAGTAGTTGGATCATTTGGTACACCACCAGAGTTGAACAGCTACATTAAAGAAAACAGGATTTTAGTGCTTCTTGCAATATTGAATAATTCTTCGTCCAAGTGATACTTGAAATGTAAGAGTGTGCATTCCTCTATTCACATTACATTTGAGCTCGGCCAATCAAACAGACATGCACACTAACTGCATTTTCAGAGAGTTCACATTACAGAAGAGGTCTGAGACCATTCTCTCCAAATTGTCGATAGTAGGGACAATTGGACGTCGCTTGACAGTTAACGGGAAATAGTGGATGTTATTCCTGTATGACTCAGACAAATGTACAAACATTTCCTTCCATAATGTAAATCTCTGATTTGTAACCACAGTATTTACTTTCAAATTGCACCCTAATCTTTTCTGGGAATGCCATGGCAACCTGATATTTGATATTGATCAAAATATTTCTGTAGCCTACCGTAATATTTCAATCAATTAATTATTTAATACTGCATGCATTTCTTATGGAGAATTTATTAAAGAAATCTTGTTAGTGGATTACATTCATTCATCAGTGTAACTGTTCAGGGACTACCATAATATTTCAATCTATTAATTATTTAATACTGCATGCATTTCTTATGGAGAAGTTATTAAAAGAAATCTTGTTTATGGATTATGTTCAAAACTAAACTGAATAGAGGTTTTTTTTAAAACATACCCTGGCAGAATCTGACTCGCCAGGCATTGGGAACAAAAAATCAGGAATAGTCTGGTACTCTGAAATGTCTACTGTTGCTCTTGGCCAACTGTCATCTCTTGGCTGCAACGCCAACTAAGTTTGCCAGAAAAGAAAATAATGTCAGATACTTTTCTTTTTTTAACAGATCTCATATATTTCTTGTGGACACATTCAACTCTAGATCAGCATCCAGAATGATCAAGGGATGAATTATTTGATTGTATGTATGGACATGTAAATTCATATGACAAGTTGAAAGTGGTCTATTTCGATTAAGTGATGACGGTCAATCTTGGCATACCAGGGTATCATTTCTCAAAGCTCTCATTTCCATGATGAGACCATAGCTCTCATGTAAGTAGCAGATTGCCATGTATGAGAGATTAATAAGAATGCTATGGTGTCATAGTAGATACAAGAACTTCAAGAAATGATACCCAGGGTTTTAATTCAACTCATGGAGCTCAAGAAACATGCATGCAATGCTGCAGTTAACCCTCTCCATGCTGCAGCCAACTGGAGATGCCCAAATCAGCAGTGTATGTGTATAATCCAGCAGGGAAGGGGTTAAGATATTCAAATGTTTATGTTGATATTTTAAGATTATAGAGAATATAGTGTACCTGAATTCAATGGATGGGAATCCTTGAGTATGTTTGAATTTTACTGAGAAATCCATCTTTATGCTGAAAACTTTAGAAAGAGTACTTAAAAAAGCACACCAACCCATCACACTCTATGGTTAACCAGTAACACAGGAAATGGCTGACATTGTTATCTTTCCTCTCCTACTAATTATGTTTGTATTGATGTTCAACACTTATGAATATCTGGCTTTTGCTTAATTGGATGTATGATTTCAATACCCTCGGAGCAATTGATCATCTGTTATGAATTCCTGTCGCAGTCTCGTGTCAATATCCACTCTAAGCCTCTGCTGTGTTACCTTCAGTCTAGCCCTACAACACTATCTTAAGTCCTCTGCTACACTATAACCTCAGGAGACTTGACAACAGTATGCCATTTATTTCCCTTAACAAATTCTATCTGGTGAGGTGCTATTTCAATATCTGGCCACCTGATGCCATCACAGGGACATCAGATTGATGACACAAGATGCGATCGCATCTTCAGTCAATCAAGGAGGATGGAAGGAACAATTTTAGGCATCTCCAGGCCAATTCGACCCCTGTGCACTTGTGTAATGGCAAGGCAGGTATGTGGCTAGGGAATGACAATAGGATGCACTCCTTACGATCTCGTCTTCAGTTAATCAAGAGGACATAAGGAACAATTTGAGGCATCAATGGGCCAATTTGATCTCCATACACGTGTAACGGCCATCACTAATCTAAGGCAGGTATGTGGTTATTGAATGACAATAGGAAGTACTCCTTGGATATTAGCACATAATTGGAGGCAATTAGATGTGAGCCTGTTGTATTACTGGGCTACCGGAACAGTTTATGAGGTCTGATGGATTGTGATTGCGTCTATGTTGATTCTGCAATATCAGGTTTTCTGCTAATAGGTCAATCAATAGATATATTCCCTGGTCCAGAGATTATCATGATGACATACAGGCATTCTCCAGACCACCGCCAATATTTGTTCCTGATTGGAGTGCAGCTGTGTCATTATATACCACACGTTGTACCGGTATATGAAAACCAGTTAATATTACTGATAAGCAGGGGCACATGCACTCAGTGGATTACCGTTAAACTACAGATACTGGGTGTAATAATGCTTCTAGGGATTGAAAGAGTTTCGACAATGTCAATGCATCTGGTGAATGTCATCTTGGTTTAGACATTTTTGGAGACATTATTGCTTTCGGTTTATACTTCTAATGAATATGTAAATTTGGAGGGGTATACATTATATTTTGCAGATTGATGAAAGCGACATAAGAAGTTATCACTGTTTCCATCTACGTATGGTGGCAACAGAGGCAATTCACAGATACTTGCATTTAAATACTGCCATGGTAATTACGTTCCTTTTTTTTTGTCCAATTATTTACCAGTATATGGGCACAACAAATAAATATATCTTCTTGGTCTCCTTTGGTAAGTACCTCACAATGCCTGTATTAAAGCTGTGTGCTGTATTTTGTAAGAGTATTCTATTGCAGTAGGTTTATATATTAGGGTATCCTTTCACGAAACTCTCTCATCTACTAAGAGACAGGTAGCCCTCCCTTAGCAGTGTATTAGCTATCAGCAAAATGAGCACTACCAGTTTCTTAGTAGATAAGAGAGCTTCATGAAAGGATACCCACGGTTTCAGGACTCTCTTTGCCAATAGCTAATGCACTGCTAAGAGAGCGCTAAGTGAGCTTTGTGAAAGGATACCCAGTTTACATAAAATGTGACTGTTATAAGAAAGGTCATAGCGACTGGTTGAGAAGATTTATGATGAAGACACTGAGTGGAAGTAAGTCGACGAATATGCATTAAGTCAACATAAAAAGTGCCACAGATTTAAGATCTTGTAGTTGCTTGAAGATATCATCTCATCCAGCTAAGTGTTTATCTTGTACAGCTGCATTTTTCAAGAGAGATATGAGATTATGTGAGATTTTCTGTATTTATGGTGCATATGTAATGTTTGAGACATGGACGGTTTTATGTATTGTCCACATATTCTATTTTGGTGTATAGAAAGGAATATAATTTTGATGGCTTTGAGGACATTTGTTAAACCTTTGTTGCAGAAATAGTGTACATACAGGCTGGATGATTACATGTGCAATTATAAGCATCACAGTTATATGTAGATTTTATCATAATACTGGTGAACTACTGCATCACAATTAAATGCAGGTTTGATAATAACATTCATCTGACCTCACAGCCTCATGCAGATTTCATCAGAAGTAGTCGTGTAAGAGTAACTGACACATTTATTGTTCTGAATGCAGTAAGACTTGCACTGCATGCATGTTTCCCAACAGGAAAAGGACAAAATAAACCTTTGCTGAAATAATTGCTTCATAGTATTAACTGAAATTAATTTGCTGGAAATTTCAGTATCAACATCTGTGGAAGATAACTTTACAAAGCAGTCAGATGATGACAAGACTTGGCATATTAACATTCACAATTGGTTATTACTGCAGGCTGTCAGCATGAGCGAGTGCTACAGGCGTTTAATTGTTTTTCTTGTTTGTGCAATTCAAAGGGCACATAGTATTTGATGCTAAGAAAGTGGGTTTTTTTTTAGGGCTCGATTAATAGCTGCCATGTTCCTTTTACAGTTGTCATGTTGAAATCAGCTCATTTCTGTTTTCATGTTCTCTTTGATTATTTTCATCAACATGCACATGTGCAATGCATATTTTCTCAACCTCATAATATCGTACAATACAAGTCTGAGGATTTGTGGTAATACCATATTAGCTGATTACAGTCAATAGTTGAATATTGACATAAATGAATATGCGCCATGACCTTTTGTGTCTCTGACACCAGGGAAATGTTACTAAATGTTGTCTGAGTATGGATTAGTCTGCTTTATCATAGTCTGCTTTATCATATGTCTGCTGCAGAAAATAATGACCTACGTTTGTCTATCGCTATACTGATATATGTGTTTGACAAGTTATTTTGAAAACATCTAATCACTGGATAAGACCTATTGAATTACCGGTATATATTTCTAATTGTCTTGGTTTCCTCTCACCATTGTTGTCTGTGGCTAATGTCCTGTGTCTGTGACTCTCCGTGTAATTATCAGTAAGTAGTGTATGTTGTAGCTGGTGTCTGTCACTAGAGTATATGTATACACTACCAGTTGTTGGCACCAACATGTACTACATAATTATGTTAAACATTTGCCAATAACTCTCTTCCTCTAGAAATAATAATTGTAGTATAGGGGGTGTAAGTCTTGTCTGGTGTTATTTCCAGTGACAGGTGAAAGAAGTCTGGCTCGTGACGTTTTATTTTTATTTTTGTGCATTTAGATGTTTGACCAGTTTATGTCACTGTGTATCCTTTCACGAAGCTCTCTTATCCACTAAGAGAGTGGTAGCGCTCGCTTTGCCGATAGCTAATACACTGATAAGCGAGCGCTACTTAGTCTCTTAGTAGATAAGAGAGCTTCGTGAAAGGATACCCTGGATATTAAATGAATGTCAGGCTATTTTGTGTATATACTTACACTCCCTATTTCATCGCATTTATAAATTCCAATTAAATATTTTGTATTTAATAATTTTTGTCTGTACTTTGAGCATGCATTCTGTGTTGTGTCCAGTACACTATGAACAGACTTTTGTTCTTATTATTATTGACATCACATATGCACTTGGCACATTCATGACCCTACTAGACTTATATAGTGCTGATAAATCTGGTTGTTTATGACATGCACCATCGGTAGATCTGTAGTGAGTGGCACTAGTAACTTGGAGCCACTGTAGATACCCAGCAGGCACAGCGCGGTATACGATGTCAATTCGATGTTGAAACAATATCAGCGACGTTGTGATGTGAAATCAAGGTCAATTTGACATCGTATCAACATCGTATGTCGCGATGTTCTGGCTGGGTACCACCATTGGTAGATTGAGCAAAGTTCAATGGATGTCAACTTTCCTCTTGTAAAACATATATATCTAGTTTCCTTTCCTAAATTCCCAATGTCAATTAGTTGCCATCTATAGATTTATGCATGATCTACTGATGTAATGCCCATTATCTCATTAATAGTACCAGGTGATCAGTTGACAGCGTAGATCTACTGATTTTACATGATATTTATACATTTATTCATGTGCATCCTCAAGATGGTCAATCAGTTCAAGCATTCTTTTTCTAATTGTGCCTGTGTTCATAGAAAAAGTGCATGGTCTTCTAAGAACTCATAATGACCATGATAATGTCCTATTCTGGTTGGGTCCATTTTGGTTTTAGTTACGTCATAAAAATAAAGTGATTTACATTTTTATTCATACACTGCATGGAACCGTTTTAATGGAAGTATGGATTATTTTACTAATTAAACAAATAAATTGCTACCAATTTCCTTGTTCTCTACCATTGCATATATAATGCGTACATTTTGCATTTTATCATCTAGCTATGACTATAATTTGGCAATCAAATTCCAACATATAAACATCAATAAAAATACAGACATCCCAAATATGAGTTTGTATTTTCTAATAGCCGAGGTTGGATAATGGTACAGTGGTAGATCTCAGATCTCAGACTTCGGAGCCAAAGCTGTAACCAGGGAACAGGCATCAATGTTTTCAGAAGTCATCTTTTCAATGACATCACAGTAGGATGCACTGTATGAATACTGCCATAATGCAGTTACCATCGTTGGTTCATCAGTATATCCTTATGTATGTATACCAGTCTTTTCTTGGAGGTTTACTGCAACCCTCAGTGCTACAGGTGTTGTAGATCTCCTCCTACATTAAAACTGACAAGCTGTGATATATGCCAAATAAGTCCAATTTAAATGAGCAAAAAAAAATTCTAAATAGATGTAACAGAACAGGATGTAGGATTGGATCTATTGACTTCCTAGCAACATACCAATCACTGTTGTTTAATCCAATATTGATTCAATCCTAGAGAATAAGATCAGGCTATTTTTTAAAATTTATATCAGAGTTAATCTACTTCAAGATGCTTGCTATGAAGCAGTTCTCTCTGATTCTTGGTATTTCATCTTGGTAAGAGACCAGGACTCGTATTGAACCACGCTGTAATGTACGCTGGTGACAACTGGCTCACAGCACTGTGCTGGGGCCAGAAATAGAAAACAGACTATAGGAATTGGGTCCACGGTATGACTCCGGTCAGCTATTGTCATCCAGCCCTGTGGGTATCCTCAAGAAGTCCACCTCCAACCAACTTTTAAGTACCGACCACCACTAAATCAAGACGGATCTGTTAATGCCGATACCGTGATACACATGTGTGTGATCTTTGAGCCGTGGATCTGATCCTCAGCTGGGGAGGAAGAATTGATGGCTGTATTATCCACGATTAGCACAACAGGTGTGCAGCATCGACGACGAGTCAGAACCAAGGTAATTACGCGATTTTATCTCGTATTTGTTCATGCACATAGAATTATACCGATAATATCTTCATATTGAATGAAATATGATGGTCGTATTATTTAATTGTTTCCCTGCCAGTCAAATTCTAATCACTAATAGATTTCTGGTTCATCAGCTAGAAGAATCTAGTGGAATCAATAGGTCTGAGTGACTAATTCATAAAGGTAATGGCTAAGATATGTCATCAGGTTTTTACTGAATTTGATTATATATTATTAAGGTTTCATTTTCATGGGTTATTATGAACTATTCTTTATTCAAATTATCACTTGACATCAACTACAGTATATCTTGGTTTTATTTACATATTGTGTACTGATGTTGATAGTGAGACTTATTATACTTTGTTCCATGATGTTTTCATGTTAACTTGACTGATCATACAGGTATAGGTACAGATACCATAACTACATGCACAAACAATCTTACCATAAGTTTGTTAGATAATACATTCTTGACAATTAAATTTAGGTAAATTCAATAAATAAAGTTTACTTATGTTTGTATTACTATCCAGTAACAGCATTTCCTCTTGAGTTCCTACCACTTACCGTAAGTTCATGTACAAGAATACAATGAAATTTGATAAAATCTTTCCACATGATCAAACTTCCTATACCAGGATGATGACATTTTGGCTAACAAATTACTCTGAGCTTCCCAGAAACTATATGTTTAACCAGATGCCATATTTTCAATACTCTGTCTGACGTTCATGACTATGATCAAAAAATACTGTTTGTTTCCGAAACACATTTTTGCCCCATTTTCGCGAAACCACGGTTGCTGTATACGGCTGTGCAAACTGTGGACTTATTGATCTGTATGTGATACGGCAGGAAAGGCGACAAGTCTCCACCACATGCATTGCACAACAACCGCAACAACATCGCAGAGAAATGTGATCCCGCATACAGGAAAGTGATTATAGCAAGGAATAGGTATTTTAAAAAAATTAAGGCTGCGTTGAAGTGAAATTGGATTTATGTGCATGGAATAAAATTGAATTGTAATTATTTTTTTATTGCGCAAGTTCCACCATAACACTGTTCATTGATGCTGAAATTATGTCCTTACTGTTGAAAATGAATCTCGGTGTATCCACTTACTTAACTCCCTCAGGAGTATCCAATCCAAACTCCAGTTATTAAGTCGGTCATTCATTTTGCTATCTCATCCCACGGGGTAACTTATGAGTGAATTGAGGTTTTTAATCTAATAGTGACTTGTATTTAGAAGGTTATGCCTTGAGGGATTTCAACCTGTTTTTCAGTATTAGGCAGGAATGGTATAGAATGAATCCTAGGTAAGGTCATGTTTTTCTATGCCAAGCTGATACTGGTACTCCATCTAGGAACTAGGCATGCCTGATCATGCTAACTTTCAATTAAGGCTGAGTGAACTATGTGTAATGCTTGGGATCATAATATGTGTGTCTTTGTAATAGTTTTGCACCCAGTTACTTCTCTTAGTGGCAAGAATATTTTTGGATGCAATATTAAATCTTTTAAAAATGTTGTTTTATATTTTTCTACATACATGTACATGTATTATTAACTTGGGATAAAATATGAAAACAAAATCTATGAGAATTATATGATGTGATGTTCAGAAAAGGTAATCCCAAACAGGGGCGTCTTTTTATGTGCTTTCAAGACTATCCACACACAGAGACAGACCGGGTCCTCTCTACAAGTCATTAGGCTGTGAGGAATCTACACACGAATAGCAATATCGCTAGAGGCTAGCTACAGTATACATAGGTACTAGGTGTAATTAATTGGGAAATAAATATATTTCTAGATTAGGTAAAATATCTTAATTATTTTGTATATCTGTTGAGGAAAATATCATTGTACCAGAATATACAATAACCTGATTAGTGACCTTTGAGCTTTTGCAAATATGATCTTGCCACTTTATTAGTAAATAGGTACAAAACTACAAACATTTGTTATTATTTTTCATTTTTAACCATGCGATACACATGCAGTATGTATGGTGGAGGTACATGAGGAAACTGGTAAAATTGTCAATTAATGAAGAATCTAAAATTGTTGCAAAACTGTATTGAACATGGCTATTTTTATCTTTTAGGTGTTGAAATATGCTGATTGCAATTTCAAGACTGCAATAATCTTTCACAATATAATATTATGACTTATACTTTCAACAATAATTTGCTATGACATTTGTCATAAATCTGATATAAGTCTCCTAACAAATTGTTACATATCAGTAATACTCTTACAAATACAATATAGTAGATTTAATATTAGATTGAATATAATATGGGTTAACGGTTGGGAATTAAAACTCTCATGACATATTTATACCCCAGTATTAAAGTGATGTACCGTATTTCAATTTCAAATGGGAATCTGGCTTGCACGACTATCATTTCTTACGCCAAGAGTTCTTCCTACAGTTATTGACATCATCCAAGTGAGAATAAAACTGACAACGTAGGAATATTCTCTGTCAAATATGACACATTATTATATGTCCATAAAATAATTTTGGCATCAGTCAACATGACATTTTGGCGTATTAATTCCCAATAGGATAACCTGCATACTGGTATGTCTCAATTGACAATTTAAGAGGTGCAGATTTACTTATTAACCCTTTTCCTGCTGGACCAATCATATTCACTGTCCTATAGGGCATCTCGTAGTGTCTCCACCAGATTGAGGGTTAACTATGAATATTCATGAATCAAGACATTTTGCACAATCTAATCTGTGAAATATTTATGGGATTTTTAAGATTGCTTTTAAAAATTAAGCAAAAGTATTGATATTCACTTATTGTACTAATGACTCATATACTCAGTATATATATATATATATATATATATATATATATATATATATAATATATATAATATCTTAATACATGTACTCTCAATATTGACAAAGACGGA
>JAUTBQ010179140.1:0-24671 GCA_032361185.1 Lepetodrilus ovalis
CGCAAACACTCGCACATACGCACATACACACACACACACACACCTACACTCACACACACACACACACACACACGCACAATGCATAAATCAAAGAAACTTAGTCAAATATTCCACGAAACGTATGCATAGTAGCCCTTTTGACAAGGGAATACATTATTTTCATCGATATTTTAAAAAGGCATGGTTGCCAGTATTACTAGACTTCTATGACCGACAACTAATTGTCTTTGTTTAGCGAATGTACGCGTTCATTTCATCCCGTATAAGAGCGTCATTAGTCAAGCCTTTCAGCCGATCCATTCAATAACCATAACTCTCTCAAGTCAATAAACACACTGATCATATATGATATTGCAAACAATTACACCGGCGGTGTAGCGCGAGAACTGAACTGGGGGTTTGGCAACGCGGGTCTTTACACCCCCGGGCACAAGAATCTCTCTGTGCGAGTGCTTTATGGCTGATAAATCACTAAATCGCCTTAGCGGTGTCAAAGAGAGGACTAGTAATTAGGCGACGAAATCGGCTATTGCCAGTTTCAACCAAGCTCTACCAGAGAGGCCCGCGACACAGGAAGACAAGAGAAGTGAATCGTAGGCAATTATAAGGCTGATAACAATTTATTAAGTGTTTTTCTGGCGTGTTACTGTTGTAATACTGAAGAAAAAAGATAGGAAATGAACAATATTAAGGAAGATAAGGGAGCATACTATTACTATTTTACTTTGTATTTATTAATCTGAAAGGTTAGTTAAAAGGGGATATTATAATTATAAGCTATTACTACAATAATCCTATCTATTGATGTGATTATTTTTAATGGAATCAGTAATTAATGTCACTGAATATCTTCATAACGAGAAAATTAGTTGCTAAAACCATTAAATGATTACTATATATTATCATCGGTTCTATAGAAGAAGAAAAGAGAAGATGCTGCAGTAAAATTCAAAGAGGTTTTCTGAATGAATACACGACATCAGCCCTATATCAGATATATAAATGGCTATATGTCTAATACCCGATAAACATTTTACATATATCTTATTTTATTTGGCCTGGCAGAGCAGTTATTGTTCAGATTTAGTCACATTTTATCCAGTATAATGTTTAACATTCTCCACATACATTGTGGTCAGAATACACGCCACACACACTACAGCGACTACACTGACAGACAGATGATGATACGAGCCTCACAACATACATATAGTATCTATACTGCATAGAAACCCAATCCCATGGCTAATAATATGTCATTTACCCATCTGTCAAACTCATTCTATATTTATCCGTGTATATCGACAGATGAGACTACTCCTCTGATGAGCTCCGCTGACAATGCTAATATACATTGCCCCGGGACACGAGGCATTTAATTGCTGATCATATTTTGCTTAATTTAATTATACATGTAGCTTATATTACCATTTCACTTTTATAGATAACCTTAACTTGCGATAGCTATTACTATGATATTTCCTATTCAAGTTAATGACTTCGTGAATTAGTAATGGAAATAGGAAGTACAAGTAATTCAGGAACAATAATTCACAACTTTGCTTGCATATTGCTCAATACATTTCATGAGTTCGTAATATTACTCTATTCAATAAGTATAAGTAAGTATTCTAATCTAATTAGTAACGCATTAATTAACCCATTAACGGCAATACATCTTATTTAGTATAAAAGCATTCATAATGTTAAATGCAGTCATTAATATACCCAGTCATACATCCTACTAATAAAGCGTGTCCTGTGAGATGATAATTGAAAGCTATCGACGATCAGCCCGAGATATTAGATGGGCCTAGAAAGGAAATACGTTTCTATTAAGCCGAGTTGGAAAACGTAATCATAGCCCGAGTGCGTCTCAGAAGAAGCATACCAGATCGACGATCGATATCTACTGCCTGCAGGACTTCAATCAGGTTCATCTTCCACCATGAGAAAACACGCTGACACGAGGATTAGTCCGAACTAAAATATCACATGGAACAGGGTAACAGCAACACCGCCGAGCGAACACATGTTTTACTTATGTTTGTTTTGAAGATAATCTCCTTAGCTGAGAAACACACAGACAAACAGATTGAGATGTGTGTCAGAGGATGATGTCAACGGCTTCTCTGCGTTGTTTCCACACTTTGTTCTGCTGTTGCTAACTGTTTTGAAATATTGCCATTCACAGAATTCCTACATGCATTTTTTTTTATGACAGCATGACGTTAATTAATTTCAGGAAGTAATATATATACCCCAAGTGGTAGATTTTGAACAATTACGTATGCATTAAATCTACCTATCTGTATACACATATTCAGTACCTTCTTGGCCGTTTCAGCGATGTTATATGAAAATATGGAAAGTTTGGTTTTATAGTAGGCTATATACTGTAGTTATTTACTAACATATACCAAAACAAATGGAAAAAAATATACCAGCAATCGTTATTACTGTTCATTAACTTGTAATAACTATATTCACAGAATAACCAGATCTGTTTTATTGTAAACGTTATTGAGATATATGGCCAAAGGCGACCATGCATAATGTTCTATAATATTGGATAAGAAGGCGATATCTGAGTTATCCCTGGCAGACCAGTTCTGCCCTTTGAATGGCACAATGTTATCTATCTGCTGGTGTAATGAAAGCAATACCCAGAACTTCGATTTGATCTGATGCCACATCCGGGCATGCAGAGCTACAAGCTGTCAACTGGACACCGTCGACTTTCGGCCATTTTATGAATTAGCGTCACGTCGGGACCATGTGGTCTCAATATGACGGCTTATAGCTGTACCGAACGATCAGCCGGGTTACCATGGCTACCACACACACACGCACACACACACACACACACACACACACACACACCACACACACCACACACCTCAGCAATGCGCTGATTTTGATCTCGGTAAAACATTAACAAGCGAAGGCGGTGATTTCTTTCACAGGAAGCCCAGTGCTAAGACCAGTGTTTTCTCTCGTTCCGGGCATTCTGGGAAGCTAATCTTGGGGCTGTTTCTGATTGACGCGTCACGTGATCCCGCTGCGTTCTCACGTCTTGTGTATCATTTGTCGTGATCAAAGTCCTTCCCAGCTCTGTTGCCCTCTTCAGTTACAGGGAAAAGAGCATCCTTTGCTAATCTCTGCTGCTTCAGTGTCGCTGTATACCAACTACGAGAAATAAACCTGACAGGGATGTCGTGAAATTACATACAGGTGATAATATTTAATACATATGAATAGATCTGGAATTTAAATCTAAAAAAAGTATGTGGGAAGGAGGATGGGAAGTACAGTATATCAAGATAAATACAAATGCCATTCCATCTTTTTGTTGGATGTAATTGCTGCCATGTCCGTAATTGCCTTCTTTTTAAAGGTTGCTCTTTGTGTGCATGGTATACACTTCCCTTTAATTATTTCCATCAACAATGATTAACTGCGAGATTCATGCTTAGTATTATACACGTTGCAGCGTCCGCCTGAGGGTATATTACAGAATGTAATTTTATCTTCCTGAATACGTGGCAACAGTCGGCAATAGGCAGACCGTATTGGAGGACATTCACTATACATGTATACTAGACCTGTCGTGGCGCTGCTTGTATGCAGGTGGACAGGGAGAGAGAGGGACAATATTGACTTGGACGTGACACGTTCATTATTCCCAGATTATCTTCGCCTTGGCCTTGTTTGTTCATGGAAATGAGTATACCAGGGGTGAACTGCTAAGTGAAATAATACTCCCGCATTAAGTGCTGATTCAGACATACAAAGAGCACTCCAAAGTCCGGAAGATATTTGAATAGCAATTGCCAGGTTTATTGTCAAATACGAGATAGTCCAATGAATCCTATCTGGATACATGCATATAGTGCACTGCAACCATTCTGGGGTTTAGACTAGATGCATTATGTATGAACATGTTCAACCATTGAAGTCTAGCAGCATGATACTTGTCGTAGAGCAATATTCTGAAATCTGCTCTACACAGTATTGCTCAATAAGTAGCTAAGATAGTATTATGGAATGGAACGTGTATATAGAATATGCATCTAACATTCAAATATAATAACAGCCATTAATAATGAGTAACCACACCGTACTTGACAGTGCCAAGCAGCAGACGAACGTAGTCTATGTGGACTTGACCACACAGTGCCCCAATATTGTCCAATTATCTGTAATCTGACGCTGACCATCCACGCGATTTCGGTTTGCGTGTTTGACTTCAGTAACCAGTCCAGGGAGGGTTTATTATGCGGCTGTTCCACATCTTGTACACCGCATGACTTTAAACTCGGGGGCCATGCGAACGTTATGAATAAACATAAAGCAATGCAATAATTTGAGTTCTGTCGCAGTCTCGCGTGGCGTGAACTCGGCTAGGACGGTTAAACTCTTGTTTTGAAGCCGTCTCCCACTGAACAAAGGACTTAATGGCCATTTGCAATTGAATGATGGGGGATAATTACCATATTAAATGTATTCGTTTTTAACAATGAATCATGGATCAGCTGTTTTTGAATTTAGACATCCGTTTGGTTATATGGTCGCCATACAGGCTATGGTGCATGTCGATTTCCTTTGTAAACCGACGACATACAGAACGACAGCATGCTCTAGAAAGGTCATATAATATTGAATGTTAATAATCAGATATGAACACCACCAAAACGTGGTAAATTTTATTACCATTTCAAATTAATATTGCACGTAGCAAATAGCTTCAATTCCACACGAAAACCCGCATGCACTATATGTGTTAAAACACGAACAACACTGAAAAATTCCATTCTAATTTACAATATTCATTATCATTACAAAACATTGTACATTAATGTACAAATTAATCCACTTTCAACTATTAATGATGTATGATACGGTAGATGTATTGGATTTTCAATATTATCTTAGAATTTCGGGATTACTACTTAACTTAAAGGAATACTATCACGGTTGATTGGCCTAGATGATGGCCAATCGAAATTCTGTCTGAGACTATTTACGTTTGATTTGTACACCCAAAAGTTGTTATTTACTGGTATACCAAGTCCCTAACACTTGCTATTTATAATAAATTTCTTGTAATAATTATCTTGTCTTTGATGTATTCATGATATATGAAGCAGTTGTAGTTCTTTCGTCGTACCTCTTTGAGAGTTATGACCCCTTGCGTTAATATTAAGGACGAAGAACTAAGATTGTTCTGGTTGTTATATAAACAGCAAAATCCAAAAGAGAATTGAAATTGATTTTACCTACCGTACAGCCGTAGAAAGGTTTTTGGAAGTACAAACATGATTATATGTATGTCAAGTGAATGTAGTTTGTAGTTGTAGCTAAGAACTAGTCAAAAACGGCCATAAATATCTGTGATTGTATGCCTTTAAGGCAAGGTCTACGAAATATATATTTATTTCATATATTTCTGATAAAATGGAAGTAGACGTCTTGTGGGATTAGCTTTAAATAAGAATTCAACCCTTGAATGTACTATTCATGTGCAACACTTAGAAAGACGGAAATCAGAAAGACCTTCATTTAGAAATAATGTGTAATGTTAGTGAATATGTCCACTATTGGCGCTAGCGAATCAGTCAGTATCCTGTCGCTGATAATAATTGTAGTTAGAATTCATTGTAAGTCAAATAATCCAGACCCGCTACAAGTGTATTGATGCAATTATTCACATAATCACTAAATAGGTCAACCATCTGTGATTGTGTATACATAGCTATGAATACTCACGGTCAAAAGAAACTTTACATATGAAAACCATAATTAGTAACCGAAAGCATCCATATACTCGAACGCAACCAAATGCATAGATAATTTACCCAATCCAACCAACTGTCTACAGTATTATATAACAACTGATAGCGGACAAGATCCAATAATACTAGTATCCGATCGTAATGTACCAAGGTATTCTTTCACGAAGCTCTCTTATCCACTAAGAAACCATAGCGCTCTCTTTGCTGATAGTTAATGCACTGCTAAGAGAGCGCTATTGTCTTTTAAGAGAGCTTAGTGAAAGGATACCTTGTTTGTTTCCTGTTACAACGTGACTCTAAGGTAACCTTGTCTTCCAACAATAGCAATGATGTAGACTATGATGTAGACTATGATGTAGACTATAATGTAGACTATGATGTAGACTATGATGTACAATGATGTAGACTATGATGTAGACTATGATGTACAATGATGCATACGATGACGTCGATGTAGACTATGATGTACAATGATGTAAGACTATGTTAATGATGTAGACTATGTTAATGATGTAGACTATGGCTAAGGTTGGGTTACGGCTACCTTCGAGGTACGCCATTCTACACACGAGAACCCTGCACGTGCATGCGAGTTCCTATACATCTACATTGCTGTCGCTATCAGATCTGATCACTCGTGTTTGACTCCATGTAGGAAGGTATCGCTGGCGATGTTAATGGGTCCTGCACCGACACGCGGGACGTCCTTTCACGAAGCTCTGGTATCCACTCATAGAATACCAGCATTGTCGTACTTCTCTAACAGCCCGCTGTTATCTCCTAGTGGATACGAGAACTTCGTGAAAGGGGGCCAAGGTCTGTTATTGCGCCATCAGCTATCTCTGGGTTAGTGCTTCACATACCATTGTACATTACCAATTCTACTCTCTATGCATCCTATACTTACGTAATGTATGATGGGTGTATATCGTGTTCATCACAAGCATAACCATTGCCACACCACAAATTGTAAACAGTGGAATGCATATTTCCCGAAAATCACAGACATGGGCACTTCCAGAACACGCATTCTTTCTTCTTTGTTATGCACGTGCATTAGAATATGACAAAAATAGGAAGGAAAATGCCAGTTAACGGGGACGATTATGTGCTGAAAAATACCGAGGCCAGAAGGATGGTAATATACCAGTTTACTGACGGCAGAGAAAAATATATATAATATTGTCTTGGTAAGCAGCCGTTGCAATGCGACGAGCAGTACGAACATAATGAAAGCATTGAACAAACTGTCACTACCTAACCCACACCACAAGACAAAGTAGACGTACATAATGTACACAATCAGATATGTTCATATACTATCCTATTGTCATATTGCTTTAGATATAGCAGTACCTAATATAATTCTAGCTGACCATCATGACATACCCGGTATGTTTTATTATTATGTTGTAATATATTCCTATAGTGTAGTATTTTCGGTATGCATACGGTCGTAGCTGTCTGCAGTAGCGGGCATTCTGTTCACTAGTTGTACATTATACATGTAGTTCTATCATTGAGCACGACTGTTGATTGCCATAAAGATATAGTTGTAGAGTAAATCAGATGTCGTCTATCATGATGTATGTTTTACAGAGCACATAAAGCACAGCACATGATCGTCCCGTGAGTCAGTCTTGGTATTCGACACGCTTTCGTTCCTAGTGAATCAAAAGCTCAATGTTGTCATTATAATTGTATACTACCCAGACTCGCGGATATACACGTAATAAATACTGCACATGTTTCGTATGCGTTGTTTGTTAGAGATCAATAGACATGTTTAATCAGATAATCATACATTGTGCGTTTAGGAACAATAGTAGTATAGCATTGAATGAAGGAGATGCTGGTATTCCATCTGTATACAGCACGCATACCAGGATTAGACCAGGATACAGTCGTGGTATGACAGTTTACAAAGGAGATGCTTCTAACTGTAGGACCGACCAGCTTTCTATCTCCACTATATACCGGGTATAGTCCGGCAGCAGAATGCGATTTGGGTGCATAACACCAAATTCTCTGATATAGTTTTTCTCTCTGCTGATTATTCATCATTGGGGTTATATAGAGATATATAGAGTGATGTGGTCTCGTCAACATTGAGCAATTTGAAATATTCAATATGGCCGCCACAGACCCGAAAATTCACTGATAATGCCTTAGATAAGATGGATTTGCCTTTATAAAGGACGGACATATTGCTAAAATGTCTTGTCTCACATATCCAGCTCAACGACATCAAATTGTCTTGCGAAAATCTCAAAATCCAAAATGGCCGCCATGACACTGCACGTTTACATATATTAAGCAAATATAATAGAGGCAGAAAGATAACATTGGCTATGTTTTGAGATATCATGTTGAATGGCACCACCTAGCATCAGCAGAGGTATTCAGAATTCAAGATGGATTCCATTATAATAGTGAATATGGTCGCTGTAAAACCACACATTAACTAGAAATCTGTTCATCATACCACATTAAGCAAATCAATATTGCATAAGGAATGTAACTAAAATAACTACTTTCTGTATTGATAAACACATTTTCATTTGTTATAAATTGCACCTAAGTATTAGATAATAAAGTTACAGATTTATCAATAGCAGATAGTGTTTTAAAACTAGATTTCCCCAATTAGTTTAATGTATCAATAGGTTCAACCAGGTATAGTCACCTGCTATGTAACACCAAATCTATTTTATATTTCACCAACAGCCATGACTAAATGCATCGTTTATGCAATAGTCGATAAGTTTCATGTATATAAAGTATAGAAAATGAAGTGAATGCTGTCGTATGTATACATAAACCTAAATTATTCTAAACTTTCCGAGTCATTGTTTCTCTTAATAATACGAACTATACTTACCTATATGAGTCTTTCTCATAGTGAATTTCTAACTAATTTTAAGTACCATATAGGGAACATATTTACTATTATGGCAGCCATCTTGAATTATGAATGATTCTGCTATTATTTGGTTGTTCCGTTGATCTCAACACATAACCAATGTTATATTTTCACCTATATTTTATTTGGTATACAGTGTATATGAGGATATGTAAACATGTAGTGCTATGGCGGCCATCTTATTGTATATCTTTGATTTTTGAGATTTTCGTTAGAAAATTTCATTTTGATGAATTGGATGCGTAACACATTACATTTTACCAATATATTTGCTCCTTATAAACGCAAATCCATCTTTACTAAGATATTTTCAGTGCACTTTGGGTCTGTGGCGGCCATCTTGAATATTTCAAATTGCTCAATGTAGACGGGACCACATCACCCTAGATATATTTATATACACCCCATGATGAATAACCAGGGAATTTTGGGTTACCCCCAATAGTTGGAAAATGGACGATGACGTGCATAGCTGACTTGAAACGCCATGAATGATCATCTGAACCGGAAGTTGCGAGATGCTCTTGCTTAGTTGTTGCTGTTTCACCTCTTACTTCTTGTAGGACAATTTCAGCCATTGCAAACTAATTTGGACAAAAAAGTTTTAAAATATTAAACAGTTGAAAAGCTTAGATTAGTGAAGAAGATATTGAATTTGAGTCGTCTTAATGCAAGACACATATACACATACGCACCTTAGCGCGACTAATGCGTTCTTCAATACGTAATTGTCTTCACCTTCGTGTACTTACCGCGATATTAAATATAATTATACTTCACACTTTTAGAGTAATAATTACATACAATGTCTCTACATGTACTATACTGTGCATCGATCAACTGACCACTCTTCATTTCCATACATTCAGTATAATGCGTCTTTGATTTACGGTTTACATTTCTTAGCTCGAAATGCATAGTTAGAATGGACGTCACATAATAGAATGCATTTGGGTTTTCTTTGCATGTAGCTGATACGTGGGTTGTTGTCCTTACTTGCGGGTATTCGTTGTGCCACTGATTCTCACTGGACGCTCTGTATGATATTGAAACAGGAGACCTCAGAACATGGGAATGCATGACGCTGGCCAGTTGGACTTTGAACTACTATTACGGACTTTTATTGCCTCGATCTTTCCTCCAGAGACACAAGGAGACGTACATTAGCGACGTCTCACGGTTTCGTAACGCCAGCTGTTCCAGCCCATGGCATGTAGACAGACGTCTGTGGATGAAGCCCAAGACAAATGTCCACAGACTAAGTAGTTGGCTGACCGCCCCGTGTAGCACACCACAGCAAGAACAGTGTGTAGCATAGTATAGCAAGAACAGTGTGTAGCATAGTATAGCAAGAACAGTGTTAGCACACCACAGCAAGAACAGTGTGTAGCATAGTATAGCAAGAACAGTGTGTAGCACACTATAGCAAGAACAGTGTGTAGCATACTATAGCAAGAACAGTGTTAGCACACCACAGCAAGAACAGTGTGTAGCACACCACAGCAAGAATAGTGTGTAGCACACTATAGCGTAGCATACTATAGAAGGAACATTGTGCAGCATAATATAGCAAGAACAGTGTGTAGCACACCACAGCAAGAATAGTGTGTAGCACACCACAGCGTAGCATACTATAGCAAGAACAGTGTGTAGCACACTATATCCGACCTATGAGGAGACACTGCAAGACAAGCAACCAAATAATAGTAGGACAAACTATCATGATGTAGAATAATGAAATCCAAGTCCAGTATTCACCGCTTGTGTAATATCCATGGTACTACTAAAGTCCTATTTCCTAACTTTGAAAAGAACAGAAAGTATATTATTTACATGGGCTTGTTAGCAATTAACCCATATATTGATGGAAGATAATTGATTGATTAAGAGCGATATCCATGCAGAAATATTTGACAATAATCGCCTAGGTGAGTCAAGTATGATCGACACTTGTACAGGATTGTGTATCCCGCAGCTCAGATAAATACCAGTTCTCAGGAATAATTAACTTATTTCCTAACATCAATGCGCTAAGGATGAAATGACGAAAGTAAGCTTTGTCTTCAAATGAGACATTCTCATCGTAATGCAATCTTTTAATAGTACTGATGTATGCCACCATCAGGTACCACTGCGTTAAGTAACATTATGATAACACGATGGTAACCGACCTGTCCTGCATCACCTATCATTCTTACAATGACTTATGCAAACCAAGGAAATCACAGACTGCCATTTAATCATTTAATGGGAAAATGACACATCAGCGTATTTGAGCTCTGCAAAAGGAAACACTGGTCACGTGATGGCACGTGACTATAATATCGATTGATAAGTTGTCTCTGTACACAGTATACTTCAATAGGAGTAGTAGGGAACTGGCGGCTTCAGTGTGTCTCAGGGCGTGATTAGTTACAGGAGTGTAAGTGACGAGAACGGTGCACAGTGGACCAGTTGACAAGCGTTACTTCTCATTCTGCTCTTCCTTCTCTTGGCGCTGCTCGTGCTGCTGTAGTGGAGTATTAGACGACTTGATTCAGGATGGCAAGCATGCAGTTATCCGAGTTCCAGAAGAGGAAAATTATTGACGTTTTTAACAAACTTTATGGTAAGTACTGATTTTTATTTTTATTTTCTATCATCGACACTTAGATTTGATGTTTATTAGTATATTCAAACCAGCAGCAGTAGCTTAGCTTCATTGTTACTGGGCAAAGAGTTCACGCCACTTTTTGGAACATTTTGAAAGTTATTCCTCCGTCCTGAACGTCTACTGACCGTACTGTCTTAGTACACTGGACTGCCACTGTCTATCAGAGTAACACCATTGGGCTGTGTGTGCTGTGATAACATTGCTGTACATGCGTATGATAACTAGACGCATACTTTGATAACATTGCTGTACATGCGTATGATAACTAGACGCATACTGTGATAACATTGCTGTACATGGGTACGATAACTAGACGCATACTGTGATAACATTGCTGTACACGGGTATGATAACTAGACGCATACTGTGATAAACCGATAAACTACATTTGGAGATTGTTGCTGTTGTTTCTCTTTTACACTATTCAGATGTTTGACATAATTGGCATACTATATTAAGTAGTGTTATTTTGGTTTGCTGCAATCAAAAGCAAAACTAGTTTGTGGGTGAGTTGACGGCATCAACAATTACGGCGTGAATTTACTGGTACCGTAATTATTGTTCAATGGCTTGGCGGCAGGAGTTGTCATTCGACTAGTTGGAAGAATAATCAGCGGGTTGTAACAACAGCTATAGTTGTATACGCTAGTGACAACAGGTAATGGTCTAGGTGGTTGGAAATACCTAGTGATATATGGCAATATGGCTAATTGTGGTGTTCTTGCAATAATATCGTCCACAGTCATTCTAGGTATGTTTGTCTGCACATTGCTATGTCATCACTTACATATACAGCAACATGTTTTATATGTTGCTGTCGAAGTAACAATACAGCAACCAACTGATGTACCAGTTAATGCAAGGGTCTTAGCTATGTAGTGTCGGGTGTCTGTTGTTAGTGTCCTAGGAATGTAAGAACTAGTATATGTTATTAGTTTTCTTTAACTAATAGGTGGTACCTGTTGTTAGTGTATTGTTATAGAACTTATGCTACATGTGGTTGGTTTGTGGTACCTGTTGCTGGTATGTGGTACCCATTGTTGGTATGTGGTACCAGTTGTTGGTATGTGATACCTGTTGTTAATATGTTGTACCTGTTGCTGGTACGTGGTACCTGTTGTTGGTGTGTGGTACCTGTCGATGGTGTGTGGTGCCGGTATGGTATGTATGGTACCAATGCTGATGAGCTCTTATACAACTGCTGGTACCTATTTAATGGGATTTTACTTAGGAAACAAAATATGGACAATAGGGTCGACACATAGCTGGTATTTGTTACTGGTGTCTTACCTTTATGACAAACGTTGGTGTCTGTTACTGGTGTCTTACCTTTATGACATCATCTGGTGTCTGTACAGGTGTCTTACCTTTATGACAACCTTTGACTGGTGTCTTACTTTTATGACAACCTCTGGTGTCTGTTACTGGCGTCTTACCTTTATGACAAGATCTGGTGTCTCACCTACACCAGCGATATAGAGCGGTATTATTAACCAGGTACAGATGTCCTGTCTTGCCGCACATAGCGTGGTATGTCTCCATGTATCACATCCAGCACAAGGTTGACTTACACTATGTACTCCGTGCTAGCGACAGCATTCCTCTGCTCAGCACTTCAAAGAGTTTGCCATCATAGATCAACCGACTTATCAACCCAGATGAGGACCAGATTTGTATAATGTACAAGCAGTAATTACATTGGCATAATGCTAGTATGTATATGTTTTACGCACATCATATGATGACTAGATATATTATGAAGTTGGCTGGAGGTGTTTGTGAACAGGATATTTCTATAACGGATTACTACTAATAGTATGGGTTTAGATAATTAATATAGGGCTATAATATATGTATACATATATGTTGTCGGCAGGAAATGGCCATGTTGAGGCTATGTGATGCAATAAGAAATATGATATGCATCAAAGAGTCGTGTCCACGCAAATTGACTGGCTTCGACATTAATCTCGGTCTACGTTATGGTTTTAGTGACGTTAATGTTGGACACAGTTATGGTTTTAGTGATATTAATGTCGGACACAGTTATGGTTTTAGTGATATTAATTCAGATATACCAACTAGAACAGGTGTTGCAGATGCGCCCACTAGTGAATATTGTGTAGGTTCACCAATTAGCATAGAACATACCCACTAGTAAACTTGTTTTAGAAGTACCCACTACTACAGGTGTTGGAGACGGTCCACTAATAATTATAACAATAAATAATAATAATAATAATAATAATAATAATAATAATAATAATAATAATAATACTCATATTTAAATACACCTCACCCATCGTTAAAGCACTTCTATTAAGGTATCGCACACGCTAGTACAAATGTTTGCAGACGTAAGCATAAAACTAGATGTTGTGGGAGGAATGATGTAGCGGTTCAGCTTGCTCTCTTGTTCTATGTCAAACAATAACTGACGAATTCTTACAGCTTAATGCACTTATAACAGTGTTCACTTTCCAATACATCCTTCCTACGCTAATCTCCACAGTGTGGAAGCCGACTCCTAATGAGTATTGCGAAAGGCGTGAATGACAGGGAGGAATGTCAGGAGTTCAGAAGATATCTCTCGCTGTGTGGGATGCTATACACCATCACGTTAGTGGACACGACACCGATACCACCAGACCTAGCTACAGCACAGCCAGGCAGTCGCTGCTAGTTACTAACTTACTATTACTAATTATATACCACTAGTCGTAATATGTAATTGTCAGTATGCCACTAATTGTAATACATATGTAATTGCCTGAATGCGGCTAGTTGTAATGTGTTGATACATGCGGGAAGCGTGAAGTAAATAGGTTTTATAGGAATACGTTCACACTGGACTGGACTTTAAATATCAATTTGAAACGTGTGGGTGTTTGTTCAAAAATATCAATTTAGTATCTATCTGGAAAAGACAGTTTACTTATTTAACCTAGTTACCTGGCATGGCCGTCTTAAGGCTTAAAATCACGTATTTCAGTTCTACTCTATTATCAATCAATATGAGTACTGTTTACACTTTGCTATATCGATATAATGATTTCTTTTTGTTTTATTTTTTATAAACGGCTGATAGTCAATCATAACTGGCCTAGTTTCTCCATTTAGAATAGCTTGAGCAAATACAAGCAGAAGATTGTCTCTCTAGTGCGATATTTCACACATTAGAGCAGCTTAAATAAGAAAAACATAAAGGTCAGATAGTTATTGCGATGTATCTATACAATTCGTCTAAAGCTCGGATTTGAGAGCATTAATTCCGTTCTAGATATTGTTTCCGTAATAGCGAATGTCGAGTTAGACCGTAAGTGCATGTATGCTTTGAACTAAACCTGGATGTTGGTGCAACACAGACTAGAGTACTTCTCATGTGAGAGTTCGTTATGAGTGGAACCAAGTCGTAATTTAAAGCTAAACATCGTTCAAAACACTATAAATTTAGAATAGCAAGGTTCTTTGTATATGTAGCTAGATATCCTACACAACCACCACACTCTTACATCTGGCGTGCCGCCGATCTCTAGTATTAGAACTGGTGTATCATCTTACATGCTAGATGCGCGTTAGTAACTTAGCAGTGACTTCTTAAGTGGCTTGTGCACTGATAATTGCTATTATTCTTATTAATGGTATAAAAAGATGACGCGCGCGTTAGACGATAATACAGATTCCAAAGAAAATGTCAGGTTTGTACTGGCACCGGTTGTAGTAGAACTCAGCCTGCAGCCTATCAGTGAGCATGGTACCGCCACTTTCCACTTCCTATATGTATCTGCATTATTGTAATCACTATTCTGTTGACTATCAACATTCCGGGGTAATGCATTGCCAGATTGTGTTGACACATGTCCTCCTAATCTCTCACCGTACGCCCAACACTGAAGCTGGCATTGAATGAAAGTGTATCGTGTACACCACGAATTTGGTCAAATGTCCGAAACAATATAGATCTGTGCATCTATAACCACATTAGAACAGGGATTATTCTGAATGAACATCATGTCAATTTGTTCGACCGATTCTAATACCTCATGTCGTCGCTGTCCATCAATACGCTCATTGTTACTGCTTGAGTGGCGGTCAGTGTTACTGCTTCAGCGACAGAACGTCTAAAAGCAGTAACACTTCAGTGGTGTAGCTGTGTATTTAAACAAGCTGACCAGGTAAATATACCGTGAATGTACAACCCAGGTAGTACAGCTTCAATAGCTACATCGATTGGCAGAGACATCCTGCCCTTGGAAAGAAAGGTCTTCATGAAGTGGTCGCCAATTGTCTGTAATATCTCTATTGCATCTTCCTATGCTGTGTTTTATCCTTTCTGCAAAGAGAAATCTTAACGTAATTCGTCTTCATCCACATATTTTCTAATAAAAGATGAGTGAGTGAGTGAGTGCGTTCGTGCGTGTGTGTGTGTGTTTTGTGTGTGTATTTTTGTGCGTGTGTGTGTGTATATCGGGGAAGGGGGTTTATGTGGTGAATATGGACTTACAAAACACCGTTATGGAACATTCGTTAAGCAAGATGGACGTGTTCCTTTGCTCTACGTTGTCGTATAAAGATTTCCTCCACTAGAGAGTGCAAGGATTTAACTATTTCTCCACTACTTTCTGTCATGAAGAGAACAGACATAATTCTTTAGAGCTCCAGGAATGACTTCAAACTACAAGTGTTGTGACGGAGGACAACAGCAATGTTTGTGTTCTAGCCCCGGGCACCTAGGAATGGCGACTTCCTCTCCTGATCATGTGTGTTGGTCGTCGAGAAGAATCATTCTTGCTTACAATCAAACGTTTGAAATTTACCTTTAAAGGCCTTTCATTTTCTTTGCTGTCATTCTTAACTCGTGCTTAAAGAGAAACTGCATGAAATATTTTGTTTCCAATTCCTTTCAACATAATCCGCAAACTTGGATTTTAGAATCTCCGTCAACGTGCACCGTTATGAATGGAGTTCTGGATAGCTGGGTTTCGCATGTTCAGAGATAGTAGTTTGTGTCATAGCTACTACTACTAATATTACACCTCCTCCTACTACTACTAATACTAACAATAATAATAATAATAATAATTGAAAATAGTAATTGAAAATAAAAGTACCGTAATAATAATAATAATAACAATAAATGTATATAGCGCCTATGACCTAGACTAGCTATCCAATGGCGCTGAACAAAAGCAAATACTTAAAACGAGATGTCTACTTAGCTGATGAATATGCCTAGTTGAAGAGGTAGGTCTTTAGATGTCACCGGAAGTCAACCTATTTCACTATGCATCGCACACTGAAGGGGGTGGAGCAGCAACAGCAAAGGCTATGTCGCTCATTCTGGTTCTGGCTTCCGGTACTACCAGCTGATGTTTCTCTTGGGATCTCGGACCAGATCAGCTGGTAGACCTTTAAGGGTTGTACAAGGTAATCTGGAGCATTTGCACTGTTGATTGTTCAGTGAGCAAGTGAAATGAACTTGAAATATATTCTTTTCTCTACGGGCAGCCAGCGGAGGGATGTTAGCACAGGGGTACTATCCGAGTTATCAATCGTGCTGCCTTGTTTTGGAAACGTTGAAGAACTGCAGAAGTTACCGAATACAGGAAGGTACTAGCAATGAGTTGCAATAGTCCAGTTGTGATGTTACTGAACACAATAGAACAGTATATTATCCTAAACAATCACGCCTTGTTATGCTAGGGTATAGAGCACTAATGGTGTACTTGTAAGAACCAGCTGTGGTGTGTTAGACACGTCTGGCCCAAGACGTTCTTTGTGGGAATTGATTATACTACTCATGTCCTCGAACTTACAGTATCTATAGGTAGCAGCTCTATATACACCCAGTCCACCACCCATACAGAGGCCAAGGTTTACCAGCGGGTTCTTAACGATTATGAACGATTTCATGCACAACTCGAATGTTTCCCTAAATTCCAATGCCTATCAACTACTTCCCTTTGAATGTGAAGTGGCTGTCGTGTTCACATTGTGACCACCCCGAACATCCCTGTCTCAAGCATCAAACATAGCCACAGGAAACCTCGGCAACTTGAGGACATCTGCCACTATCGTTCACCAGAGATCTGATAATGCTTCCTCAAGACGAACTGGCGTCACGTTAAGGAACATCTAGAAAACGAGTGATCGTAACAACATCTAGATGTGCTCAGCATCTGATCCTGCATAACGATGTCTTAATGCGCTCATTATAATTACATATGGTGTATGTATCTACTTTCTCAGCCTCATCACAGATAACGACGGTGCGTTGTTCTCAGTAGGAAATGACATAACGACATAACCAATGATGTGCAGGCAGGATGGATGCCTATTATATAACTGTATCATTCATTGGCATTGTGTAATAATAATAATAATAAAACCTGAAGTTGAGTATGAGTTCGTGCTCAAATAGGTTACGTAATCTCGGGACCCGGAAAGATATTTCTTCACGAAGGCTAAAACGATGCCGTTACTGAAGATAGCTTCGGGAACACGTCCATAGCTTTTATCATAGGCAAGACATTCATTCATTGGGTTCTGAAACTTTACAAGACTTCACGTGTGATATCACAAAGGTTGTAAAAGCTTACGAAACTCAACATTTTGTTCACAAATCACGATATCAATTTACGTTTCGTAATCTCGGGGCCAGAGTACTGATTAAACTTTATTCTGACAGTCATACCAGTCATACCAACTAGTCATACCAGTCATACCAACGCTAGTAACTCAGCTCATGTCTCACGTTCAGTACAGGGTCCATTTCTAGTATATAGTAATGTCTGTCCATGTCCTCGTTATGTGGGATTTACTTAGTTACTCAACCAATCAATCAACCAATCAATCAATCCATCAATCTGTCACTGTCATAGACCTGGAGAACATGACTGGATGTCCTCACCATACTGTGTAGTCCTTGAACATGTCCTTGCTATGTCCTTCAGACCCAGCTACACATGTAACCTTATCACACTAGATACACTGGACAATATATAATAAGAACAATGTTGTTGGTCAGGATTTCTCTGTGTCAATATTTGTTACAACTGCCCTGTATTGGCTAGATAATTGTTGCTATTTGTTATGAAACTGTTGACACCCTGAATATTTCCTAGCGATTATAAATGTTGTTTAAGGAGCACCGCCTACTGTTGAGATCGATGTCAGTTATCGTCAGTGTTTGTAAATATTGTCAGACATCAATACCCAACTTATTTCATCAATATCAATATAGAAAGTGAGAGACATATAGAATGACAGACAGAGAGAAATCTTTGTGATAGTTGGTAGGTTAATTACGTAGGTTTAATCAAAGACGTCCATTAGTAATGTAATTACCCGTAACAACACCCATGCAGAACATCAGCAATTGAGAGCATTGGGCGAAAACCCGTGTTGACCGGAGTGATATGTCTTACCCTTCCCAGCGAGAGAGTACTTCCAGACGAGTGGGCACAGTCAGGGCCGGTACACTTCCACAACGGGCCCTGATTTAGTTTGTTTCATTAACCCAAAATACAATTAAATACGTCCGTCGTTCTTATAATTTCAGCAATGATATCATATTAACAGTAATTTGATCAAAAACCTTGTCGCTCGGGATTATCCAACACACAGACCCTGGTCAAAGGAATCAGTTGTGTGGACGTAATCTAATAATAAACACAGATTCCTGTGTGGTTCTCTTCTGTGATTGGCATACACATACACACACCACACACACATACACACACCACACACACATACACACACCACACACACATACACACACCACACACACATCTATCCTTCTGTCCTCTGGGTGAAATCCATTCCTCCTACGATCTTCACTGGGACTTGGCTTTAAGAACCACAATATTGCAGTTAAGTAACGTAAACTCGTTAATGGTACATGAATGAATGTGAGGACTTGACATCAGTTTGGTGTTAGAGTTGTCTTATTGTTTGCGCATTGGTATCTCAACATCGAAGATCTTGGATGTAATTCAGCCATACCAACAGTATAATACAGGGGCGGTATCCTTTAAACAGATTAAGACTTAAGTCAGCAAAACGCTAAATTTGCAACACATTTTGATCATGTTTTCTATAATATTATTGGATTAGTTTGAAGTTTTAGTCATAGACTCAATAAAGTTTGGCTAAGCCAAATACAGAAAACTTGGTCAAGATAGGTTGATAATTAAGTTTTTTGTTGCTGACTTAAGTCAATTAAAAACTTAAGCTGGTTATAGGATATTGCCCCAGAACTATATGCATGTAGGTCTACACTGCGCTTTGTTCCATCCAGGTCATAGGTAGAACACAGAGCAGAAAGGACATGTTTTACTGTCTGTGTAGAGCACTAGTATAATATGTGCTTTAATAATCTCAGAATTGAAACAACCTTATCATTAGTCTACATCATAGGTTGATTATGGATGGAGGTTTAGACGTATTATGTTAGTATAGACTAGTAGCATACTCTTTGATGTCTCGTAATATAATACGCCGTTCGCCAGTCTAATGTCATTAATTGTTACAGAAGACATCGACGTCGCTCCCGCCGTCGTTGTTACATCTACACTAGTTGGATCTGTCTCGGTCACTACGACAGCTTCGACGTTTGAGGAATAGTATTGTAGTGGGCGAGTTAGATACTTGGCGACTCTCGTGGTTAAACAGTAGAAAAGTATTGCTTATGTAAATGTCGTATCTTTACAAATCCACATCATATCAATGAATTTTTAAAAGAAATCTATGTTAATCATACTTTCTGTACAAAATATCGTAGCCCAGCATTGCAATTGCATAGCCTTAATGTTGACCTGTCCTTATATAGATGTTGATAACCTCTCAGATAGAGAGCATATGTTGCTATTGCCTTCTAACTGTCTCAGATCGTAGCAGGTGATGAGTATGGATGTCTTGAGACGGTTAGTACGGAGCTATGTATATACTATATGAGTGTGTAAGTAGTTCTATATGTGATGGTCTGCGGCCCACGTAATGCCAAGTCGGCAATGTAACTACTGCCTTGTACCAGCGTGTTCATCCAGTGAGGGTTTTTTTAAAGCGCATGTAGCGCCTACTATCGCAGCGTAGGCATGTCATTATCTACGAAGCGGAGCAATAAATACTACATTGTTGTCGTACGTATAGCATATGGTGTCGGCGTGCTGGTGATATCGGTAACAGGAGACAGAGAGAGCTATTTCTGACTGCGGCGTCGCAATCATGTCGACAGTCGTTATGATGTAGTCGGGTTTCATGTTAAGTTATGAACAGGAATGTTCCAGACAGTGGCAGGTACCAGGCTATTAGGATGCTCGTGTCACCCGCTTCGTCGCCTCTGTCATCACCCAGTGAAGAGTTCTACAGTGTGTCTTACTTCTTTGGCCAATTAGAACATGGTTTTCACTTGGCCCTGACGAGTTCAGCAACATTCCGAATCGGTCCCACGTGTACACGTCTTATTGTTTGTTTATCACTGTCAATTGGTCAGATACATATGGCTTAGGATAACGAAAATCTTCTAATGTAAATATTGGATGACGTACCTGTAAGTGACAAATAGATTCCTTGTTTCCAAGTAGCTATGTTTATATGATGGCGTATAGATGATTGACGATGTTCTATAGCCTGCACCCGGCCAGTGTGCTGTAAGTGGACGTATGACATATTAGACCTACATGTAGTTAACGACTATCATCAGAACACGATAACTTACCATCAGAACACAACAAATTGTCATAAGAAGATTCCCACCGTTACAGGATTGCATTATGAAGATAAATATATGATTATTACAAAGTGAATAATGACAATATTGAATAATCTCCCCATATATAGTGGACCTATAACTACATGTATAATACAAACAAGGAAATTTAACTTCCGTATTCAAAGATTACTGGTGTACGTCAAGTGTTCCGGGAAGCTATAGCCGCTGTGTGTAAACCGTACACTGGTTTGACATAGGCGTACAAGTATTGATTATACATCCTTTAACACATCCAGTCTTGTACATATACCTACCTGCGCACAGCCTTGGTCACTGCTCGATTACGACAAGGTTTCCTCGCAAACAAGTATTTTTAGATTTTTATAATCGGGGAAACAAAACCTCTTTGCGTGGACACATCTGTGTTGGGTTGTGGACACAACTAGGTCATTCAAATTGTGAAACATTATTTTGTTCGCCCGTTTACATACATATATACATACACCAATAGACGAGGAGCTAGTCACAGTGACAGTATTGATTTAATTAATATTTAATATTGGTAATATTCAAATGACAATATAACAATATACAGCGGATACATTGAACTTATTCACACTTTTAATTGCAAGAAGCAACTTCATGATAATCTTCAAATGGATAAACATAAATACAGACACACACGCGCGTGTCCGCGTACACACTCGCACACACAAACGGGCGTATACACACACATGTATGCATGCATATATTCACAAGCGCATATATACGCATGATGTCAACAACAGGTGTACTATTAGAAAGGTTCCCGCTGATGTAGGGACACTGTTTTATACCTGGAAGTTAAAATAAAGAAAGAAGTGATGATGATTGATTTTCTGAAGAAACAGGAACCATGTCTTCCTGATAGCAATGACGAGGACAGGAGGCGCGAACATTGCGAACAGCAGTAAAAAATAGCTGAGGAAATAATTATCAATAAATTGAAGTTGACCTCTAGGGCATTGGTGGTTTACAAGAAGTGATAGCAAGTGCTGTGATTCAAACACAAGCTCAGAAAAAAACCAGTTCATTTTAATCGATCATTTACAAGAACAACTCACTGTATCTACGGAAATATATCTATATGTAATGTCCAATTTTAACTGCTATATAGTGTCATCGTCATATTAATCTAAGATATCAAATCAATAGAACGGCTTACCATCTATGGTGCGTTAAAAGACATATTTGGTTGAATGAGCACCATATTAAGATGAAATATGGTGACTAAATCGCATCGAGTGTAGAACCTTTCAAATGAATGATTAAACGTCCTATTGTGTACTAACATACAACATCCGTTATCAAGAAATCTATTTTAGTAATGTGTCCTTTCTTGTAGAAATATAGCCTGATAAAATATTTCGAGATAATTGTAATTTGACAAACTGTCAGTTGTGCACACAATACTCAATTCTAATATTCCCTCTAAACTGCGTTGAAATATATGTAGATCAGCTGATCAAATGAGTACTAATTTTATGGACATTTTAACCATGACCTTTCTATTTTGCTAAACGTATTAGCCAATAGTTCAAATATGTCAAACTAGCCATGAATCATAGATGTAGGTACGAAGTATTCGTTCATGTTTTCGAGCGTCGATTACTGGCACTTTCTACGAGTAGTCTTCAATCCTGAAAACTAATGACCAACCTTTCCACATATTTCTGAACTTTCGTGTCAGTACGTCCGTGAAAATGTCAAACGAGATTTATATAAGGAGCAGGTTTGCAGAAACGCTAGCCTGTGAGAAGGTCAAGAGAGATTTGGCGTTGACGGGCGTAGTACAACTGACTCTATGTAGAAGGACGTACAACTGACTCTATATAGACGGATGTACACCTGACTCTATATAGACGGACGTACTGACTCTATATAGACGGACGTACTGACTCTATATAGACGGATGTACACCTGACTCTATATAGATGGACGTACACCTGACTCTATATAGACGGACGTACTGACTCAATATAGACGGATGTACAACTGACTCTATATAGACGGACGTACTGACTCTATATAGACGGACGTACACCTGACTCTATATAGGACGTACTGACTCTATATAGACGGATGTACACCTGACTCTATATAGACGGACGTATAACTGACTCTATATAGACGGACGTACAACTGACTCTATATAGATGAAAGTACAACCGACTCGATCTATGTAGACGGACGTACAACTGACTGTATAGGTGATACAGTGTGAGGACATTCCTGACGACAAAACATAACTTCTGAAAAAAGCCACGTATAAAACATTTGCCTTACATCCGCTTATACTCCACCAGAGTTCTTGACTGATTTATTAATTCAAAAATACAAACTGTTGAATATCATATTATGGACGATAACGCAGTTTAACACGTTTTTGCCCGGATTTTAATCCATAGCGAAATTAGCATTGGTTAAGCTGCGACAGTCAATAGAGACCATGGCTTAGTCTGGAATTACCTCATCTTGGCGGTGTCCTCACGTGCCAGATACATACAGTACTGCGTCACTGTCCTTGTTCTACTGCATCAGCTATACATAGATACCACAGTTATAGTATTGGTGTGCAGCGTATACGCACATTACTACAAATACTATTCTACTAATTCTCTCTTGATATTACGAGTTTACAGAGTTAAAATTACATTATTTATTTTGTTAAGGCCATTTTTAGCGTAGCAGTGCAAAGAGACAAGCTCTATGAAGATTGTGAAGGACCAATCAGGCTTTGAAATCTTTACGCACTTCCGATCAAAGTATCAATTTGTGTTTGCAATGTAACGTCTAAGAACAAAGAGTTTGGAACACTTATAAAATCTGTTGTTCCTGGTAAGACATATAAAGACTTCCTCTCAGATCGGCCTCCAGGGAGTGTGTCAAAGGTCACCCGTCCACTGCAAGCCATTATAGCACGTGACGGAATGCGAGGAAATATTCAATTAATTCCTAAAGACAGATTGCGCTCCGTGTATTTACGGAACGTTCGGTTTCATGTTTGCCTGGATATTAGAGAGATATCAATATCCTCAGAATATATCTTATTACGTACTCAGTGATCCCAGCAAGGAATCGCTTAATCCAAGTTTTCACCTGAAGAGTATTCTTATACATGTGCAGTCATTGTCTACTGCACGTCTAGACGGAAAGCTGCATTCTCATATTTATGTCTTGTTTAATGTATGTCCATCGTAATGAGAATAGACCTACATATTATTCACATCTTGCAAGATGTAGTACGTATAGACATGTATACATTAATGAAGGGTTGCCGAATATGTAATTGTAAATTTAGTTGCAGAATGAACGATGATTATTTAACGTACATTGGTAGCTTACTAGTTATTCGTTGTGTCGTACATGTGTGCTAATTATGGCACGGACGGTGTTCTGTGCGCCGTAGTGCCGTCTCGTGTAGCTGTGTGAGGATACGTATACCATGCCGTACATCGCAACTACACGGCACGCTCTCCTGACAGCGATAGCACATCAGTCTGTACTATACGCTGTCACACTACGAGGAGTTTCGCGTGTTCAACATTA
>JAUTBQ010179141.1:0-11128 GCA_032361185.1 Lepetodrilus ovalis
ACTTTCTCTGAGAAAGTGTACGTGTATCCGGATATACAAGTACACTTAGAACAAAAGAAACCATGGCAACGAGACCGAAAGAGGGGTATAAGGTATGAATCTTCCTACAACACTGCGCACTCTTTCCGTGATATAAACGAAAGAACTTTCAAACCGGCTCTCAATTAAACAGGAAAAGAAAAAGAAAACTGCCAAACATCACTGGCATGCAATGCGAAGTCGAGATCGTTGTCCAGGAAGGCTAGTGGTGATAGCGAGTTTTTTTTCTAAACTTGCATTGCGCATTACTTGTTGTATTAAATCAATAGACAGAACTCCGTCGGTGGTCGACGGCATGGCTAGCTCCACACTTCTGAGGGACCTCTGATGCTCATGCCGCAAGACATTCCAAGGTGAATACTCACGACACAGGTGTGTGGATCAGGGTTGGCGTGCGCAGTGAATGTAGGCTCAGAGCAAAAACAAGAAAAGACCCGTTCAATTAATTATGAGTGACATGTCTGTTCACAAAAATTGACTAAATATATATTTTTTTTAAATACAATGATCCATGCATTATAATAAAATTAATACAACTGTTAACAGCTGGTTAACATGTGAAAGTCTTCCTGTGTTAAAATCTCAAAATTAAAACATCAGTCTTCCTTATAAGAAATTTGTGAAATATGTGAAATAAATTTGTTTAATTTTCCATATGTACTCTGGATAAAACAAAAGCCTGAATTCTGAGATAAATATTGTTTTATCTTGTCTTGTTTTGTCTTGTCTTGTGCTCTTTTCATACAGAAAATACTAGTTAGCCATGCAAACTTTGTTGGGGAATCAGTCTTATGTTTGTAGTAGGCATGTCCCGTACAGGAAGTATAAAATGGCAATCAATGTATTGTTTGGGGCTGTAGCGAACACCCGTCGTGTGAGAGGAACTTACGACATCTGCTACCGCTGCAACGGATAGGATCATGGTCGGCCGTAGAAGAAAAACACTGGAAATCGACAAGCTACAACAATATATATGCCAATACTTGTTGTAATCTGGACCTTGGATCCCAAACACATAGGAAACCATAGAAATCACTTCCTTGATATATTCACATACATGCTACAGAATTGAATCGAATTGAATAGAATATATACCAACAATTATGTTTTAGTTAGTTACTATTAAATAAATTACTAGTCATATACTAAAAAATTATATTTATCATCCAAGTTATTGTCTGTAGAGTGGCAATACAGTTATCATCCTTGGTCTGTCAGTACCAGCTGGTGCTCGCAGGTTTACTGCAACATTCAGCGCTACGGATGTTGCGGGTTTTCTCCTGCCCTAAATTGACAAGTCGTGATGTTAGTGAAAGATTCTAGAAAGCGACTATAAACCCCATTACAAAAACAAAACAAAAAAATACAATACAATCCATTGCATCAATCTGTGGATCAGATCCCGGCTCTACATATGAACACTTAATTCCATCAGTATCCAGCAACAAACCAACAAACGACGATATTCATATACGTTGTACCCTTTATTCCTCATCTCTTATGCAAGTGCACTTTTAGATCGTCAAACATTTCTCAAGTAAACATCACTCACTCACAGCTAGGCAATAATATACAGTAGGTAATAGTCTCGAGTTTTATTCCAATGGTTCAGCCTAACCATGGCCAGGATCAGACTGGCAAGACTACAACTTTCAAAAATAAGCTCAAGACTATTAGGCGGTAGAACAGCCTGGCTTATCTTACGACATTGCGACATTGTTTCCATAACACTCCATTGTCCAAATCTAAAAACAATATTGCAAATTTAAAAATATTTGTAAAACCTTAAAAACTGGCACATTTAATTTGCAATTAATATTTTTAAAAAAACAAAACAAAACAAAACCAAGTTATTTACTGTATTACCGTATTTGAAATAACACGTCATAACATTTTCCTCAATTTGTTATAATTGTTTAGTGGAAACTGGCATATATGCCACCCAATGCTTAAAAATAAAAATGTATAAGGCTTAAAAATATTTTTCCTTAAAAATGTTTGAAATGGATGGATAATGATCCGGTTTTCTTACAAACAGTTACATTTGTGAAAGAATTTTGAAATTGGCTCAAAACCCCAATTCAACTAAAAAAATATTTATTTAAAAAAAAAATGAAATAATGTAATTAATGGAAAAGATTATCGGTAGGTTTGGATCATGGTTTTGCCAGGCTGTTATTAATTAAATTGACTATCTTATTCACAAATGCATACTATATTGCTAGGTAACAATACAAAAATACCAGTGAAGACATTCCAGCAAATAGTTTTAGGTGCTCAGGGAAAACTAATAGACATTCAAAATTTAAACAAATAAAAGTATAAATCAAAACTTTACACATTTTCATTGGATTCTCTTTTTTTTTTATAAACAAATTGCTAAACACAATTTTTAACACAGTGACAGACAAATAATTTCAACAAACACAATTTTTAACAACTCACAAATTCTACTGCAATGATGAACTAACCAAACAATTCTACACGTGGCATTCCACACTCATTGATAGTTGGCCTAAATGATATAGAAGAAAGAACATTACAGTTCAGCATGAAATGCTTTGCCCCCGCAATCATATGAAAGATTATCTTGGTATATACTTTATGGAATGACAAAAAAGAAATCATATTTCTTATTCCGTATGACTTGACCAAACAATAATAATTAAATTATTTATTAATGGTGCTAAAATTTTAATTACTTAATTTTGGTTTGGTAATTCAAAATAAGAATAAAGTGTTGTATTTTTTGTTCATTCCATAAATAGTAACCAAAACAATCTACCAAATAGGGTGTCAAATGTTTTTTCATGCCAAACTATAGTGTTCTTGTAATGAATTTCATAGTAAATATCACATCCTCTTTATAAAAACAAATTTTAAACTCAGCACGAGTGAATACACAATAGCTATGAGCAATAACAAATTAATAATATTAACACTGAAGGACACAGAAATGCAAAAGCATTCAACAATTTTGTAAACAAAATTTGGTATTTAATTGATGTTGACTTTCTACATAAAGGGAATTTTCAATGTTACCAATAAGGAGACTACAAGCATATATTTGTCTATATATCTATACTACCTATATACACACACACATACACGCGCACACACACAAAAATGAAGCACTATAGAACATTATATGGTCTTGCAACCGTGAGTATATATTATAGCGAGACAGTTAGTACTAATAGTAAAGTTAGCCAGCACTGAGAATAAATATAAATTTAACATATTAATATATAAATCCTCATTAAAAAAAAACATGAATAAATATGCTTAACCAAATAAACATACAGTATATAGGTTTGGTCTCTTTCCTCATAATACGATTCCAATAACAAATCGTAACCTTTTCCCTACTAGAGCAAACTAGAGATTCTCCTGATAGAGCAAATTCAATCCATCCAGTAGGGAAAGGGTTAATTAAATATGCTTGTCTTGTATATCAGATACAGAGGATTGGCCGGTTTACTTTGAGCATTAGCACTTGTAATATTCCGCCAAGAACTTTACGATTTCCTGGAATTGTTGCTTTGGGCAAGACGAGCCATAGAAACTCGCAGTTGTCCTTGGCAAAATGCCCAATATTCAAGGTATCTAAAGGACTTATCGAAAAATAGTAACTTTTGTAGGATTCAAAAAAGTTGTTTTCTACGGCTAAAAACTCAAGTAAAACTAAAACTACAGATGAACACTAAAGATATAAACAGTGATGAACATTCGCGCTTTCTGACAAGGCCTTCGTACACGGCCATAGGCCACAGAACGATCGCAACGCTGCCATTACCATGTATTTGTAGTTACACTTCGTGCAAGGTTGCAATTGGTCTATGGCCCACGACTCGAGACTAGTGATTGTTATCGGTTTTATTAACTAGAATATCACACAGAACACGACTGATGAACAGAGGGTGCTTCATTCACTTCTTAAGGGGAGATAGCTGCAAACAAAGTACAGCTGGGTTTCTACAGTCGAATCATCACTCGTACGCAGAAAAATCACTCTACATTTATACCAATACAAGCCGATGTCGTAGAAAACGCATTTGAAGTATCTGAAGTGACAATCAATGTGTGAGTTAAAATTGAAACTATCATACACTATTAAAACTGGATTTAAACAAATCTGGACTTAAGACTCCAATCATACAAGTACGGATTACAATACGTATACCAATTTCTGCAGCTGCAAGTTGAACATAAATAGCCTGAAAATTTGAATTCCCAAATAAGTATATAGATATCACCCTACATTCGTCAAGGCTAGAAAAAATAACCACTACTTTTATGCACTACAGTCCAAATCAACCATCACATATATACACAATAATAAATATATGCAAGAGACAAGGATCTGACAGTGATCTATAAATAGATCGGTTTTGCATTGTTATTCGAGGCGTGCAGAAATATTGTCAGTACAGTGTCCCCTCGATATAACGCTGAAGTTGGGGTCCATGAGATACCCCCCGCCTTATACAATACTACAGGGAAATAACGATAATAAAACATGGGATCCACGCCTTATATCCGAATCCGCTGTGTATCCGACAGTGTTATATCGAGGGGGCACTGTATTTACGACTGAATGGTTGGAGTCTAGTTCTGATGGAACGACGGTACCGCGACGCGAGTGGAACATCGTAATACACGTATAGCAGCTGCACCTCTCCTAGCGCTAACATCGTTCAGTGGAACACTACCCAGGAGTGGCTGCAACTATTTGGTTTCTACAGCAACCCGAGGACCCGATGATATGACTTGCATTCATGGAGTTGTTCTTCAAATTTACAAATCAAATCAAAACAATACAGTCATCCTCATACCGGCAATCTCGTGTGTACACACAAACTACTTCAAATACTCGGAATTTATTGAATGAGAAGCTCCATCAAATATTACGAATATATCGAATGAGAAGCTATTCAGAATAGCCATTTGAAATTCTCCATTAATGACTGGGAGTGGTAATAATACATATACAAGAATACGGAAATACTGAACTAATGGCAAGTTAATATAATTTAAATTATTGCAAATTGTCATCAGATAAATTGATTAAAATTTTCAGATTTTGTTGTAGTATCAGATCGGGGACAATATTGTTGAAGGTAAAAAAATACAGACGGTAAATGAGCATTATCGCACGAGATTCATACCCTACTGTTAAAGGTAAACAGTAATTAGTGCGTTCCGAAACATTTATAAAAATGCCAGCACCAAATTGTTCACACTGCATATCAACACATTAATTTCCGAGATTCTGTCTTCAAACTTAATTGTAAGTTTTCTTCTTTCAGATCAAATCGGCCGAGTAAAATATGAAGCTAATGTAACATGATTCTGTTGACGGCCTTACTTGTTTTAGTGAATACATGGCAGAATACTAACAGCTCTGTCATGAAATATATACACAGATAATAACCATAATGTGAATACCATATGAAGAATTGTTGAGATATTATAATAATCATCAAGACCTCGTTCCAAAGAATTGCCGTAGCAATACGATTGGTCTACGTTGCAAACAAGACCCTAGTTATTAATAGCTTCGGCAAACAAACACGATTTGAATTCACACATTCAGCCTACCCGTTGACGAGGTTTTCACGCATCACCGTGCGACGACGGCATTATGTAACACGTATGACCCATGGCAGTAAACAACGCAAAAGACACAACAAAGCTAAAACTAAATTATGCAAACAAAAAAATAGCGGCATTTACACAACAGATGAGATTCAAGCAGAAAACAATACGGAATTCTCATTTCAATTGCAGTGCAATAGTGCAGGAAAACAGTTTGAAATTCTTCAATTAACAACCAAATGAGATTCATGCGCTAAAAAAATAAAGAAGTATTATTTTCTTTAAAGTACAGAGGTCGAATAAAAAGTTTCAAGTTGTTGAATTTATTAGAAATAATCAATGTAGGATTGAGTATTTGATAAGCATAAATATAAACTTTAATAAAAACATTCAGAGATTCAGCGACAGGGCAAATGACGTTCAGAAATCGTAAGCGTGCAACGTGATCGTAGGACATCACAACCTTCAAGTGGGACCAGGAAATGTTGCAGCAAGGATGGGAAATAGCAATAATTCCCCCCAAAAATAACCAATCTCTGGTGTAACATGTCAACAAGATACGATAACAATAATTTAGATCAATATAGACTCATTAACCTAATCCAAATGAGTTCAGTAATTATTCAATAAAGAACTTGAATAAGATTAGATTTTGCATTTGTGTTAATTCCTAATTTAAAAAAAAACCAGAGTAGTAATTAAATCCACAATTTGTGAAAGTAAGGAAATGCACACCCACGTAAACAGCTAGTCTAATAGACTAATAACAAAATACATCCAACACTAGATATAAAAATGAGTAAAATGAGCATCTGCTCTTTGTACATCTCTAAAACACTATCCACATAAACACAGGAATTAATAACATTATGATTGAAAATAAGGCGATGCTCAGTGTGAAGTGATGGTGAAACATGTCAAAGTTCAAATTAAATTAGTTAATCTACTATATTCCATCACCGGGTGGAGATACATCATCTGGGTTACCTGCCCCATGTGCAGACATTCACCATTAGGGTGCTTCAAGAGTTCAGCTAGGGTCGTATTTGATTGAGACACAAGAGCAGAGTCTGGGTGCATGAAAAGCTAATCTGATTGGTCAGTAACCAGGTCTCCGGACTAAGGTATGCCCAACATACAGGGGCAAGTTAAATTGCACTGCGGGCAACCAATTTTTTAACATAATGCTTTGGTGTCTTTACAACTTGCCCTCACTAGCCCTGCGGGCAAGTAACTCAAAATGTTAGTCTGGAGCCCTGGCAACGCTCGTCTAGCGGTCGTAAAACCAGTTTTGGTGCTCATGGACATTCGCAGTAGCCCAACCCTCCTGTCGAATAAGTCCCAATCAAACACGGCCTACAGTACTCAGAAAACTATATATGGATACATAATTATATGAATGTCCTGTTACCATGGTGTTTTGATATGATTATACAGTACTACAAATATTATTTCAATCACAAAAATATTTCTTTCCAGATAGATAATAAGTGAGAAAAAAAGCAAGTTAAAAACATTTCAGATTATTTCCTGCTGACAACTTGAAAGAAAAACTCAACAAACAGCTTCTGCAACAAGTAACACAGCACGCAATGCATTAGCTGCCATAAAGGGTCATGGATGTAACAATGATCCTGATTGGTCAACATTCTGGGATTGGTTACTATACCATGCTAAGTCATTTCTAGAGCTCGAATCTCAATTGATAATGCTACCAAGATGTCTGATTAGTCATTTCGAATTTGTTGGCTATGTGTAATTTGATTTGAAATGCTACTTATATACGATATGCGATACAGCCCAGAAAAGTGTATTAATTATTATTATTACAAAATTTGCATGCAAATGTGTCTAGTCCAACCAGATAAACATTGATCTTTGATGAAGGGAGGTACCCACCCTTCATCAGACCAATATGCCCAACTACTGTAATTACTCTAATAATTCAAACCCTCTGATAATTCGAACACCTAAATTAAATGACAAAAATTTTCGCATCTAGATTTTCTAAAAAATATTTCAAATTTTAGATTTTCATTTCAATCATATTTTATACTTTAATTTGGTTGTCCCTAATTATACAAACAGATCATTTTCAATTTTGATCTTTTTCTAATAATTCAAACAGCTACAAATTTAATTATTTTCTGCTGTTCAAATTATTAGAGTAATTACGATAGTTGGACTAATTTGTCTTAATATTCAAGGCATTTGCCAACCAAAATGAAAAATAATTTGGCTCACTCAATAATTGAACATTAGAAAAAAATATCTAAATCTTTAAAAAATATTTACAAAATGGCAGTACATTCGACGAGCGGGGTAAGATTGGGATACGATTTTTTCCTACACAAGCAGTGGCCTGTCACTACCAAAACAGGCAGATGTTTTAGGTTACCCTCCCATAATAAACAGGTGGACACACCACTGGAATACTTGTAAAACCACACCCCCGATTTGTACAATGACTATTCCATTCTGTGCAGGTATTTACAATATTCACACTAAACAAGCTGAGTTACAAGTCATCGACTCGTACCAAACATATTCGTTGTCAATCCAGCCTACACCTACTTTGTACTCACGTCACCTTCCTAACAAAAACCCTTCTTTTTTTTTGGAGAAACTTTAAAAATATTTATCAAAGAAAGATTTATAACTAGATGCATCAACTATAATTTAAAAATAAAATAAAACCCCAGTATACTCAAATAAATTACCAGATAACATAGAAACATGATGCAAGATAGGGTCTAATTGAAATTCTTGATTTTTGTACTTATTCAATACAAAATGATACAAATAACCCATTAATTGCAAGTAGCACTGTTTGTGACGTACACATGTAGTGACACAAACAGACTGCTTGCTAACATTTGGTAGCTTGGCAGCAGTAAACGGTTGGCAACATTTCTGTTCTGGAAATACTCAATAATTACAAAAATGAACACTTAACATTAACAGACATGGTTGGTTGGCTAGGTAACACACTCGTTACCAGGTAACACACTTGTTACCACGTTCTGGGTATCCAGAGAGACGGCATATTTCAAACGAGCCTGGGATTGGTCGCCACGTTCTACGTGGAAACCACTAGGTGAAAACTATGGTGTGAAATCACTGGGCGAGCACGTGCGTTGTTGGATTTTGGAGGAAGACCGCGTCAGCCTTTTAGCTTGCTGAACCATCCCTACAAAATATTTTGTACGAATGTAACGAAAACATGAGGAGTCGGCCTATGACAGTGCCGAGACGATATATATATATATATACACATGAATGAATGAATATCTTGTCTCGTTGACACTGTCTTTTTCTTTGCTTTTTTCACGAGCTGGCATTCCGATAAAATTCAACACCTGATCTGACCAGTGTATCCAACACCCGCCACACCAAATCTATTAGTGGCCGGGCTTGTCTATTTTGTTTTTATCTGCTAGCTCATTTCGCTCCACAATATCGGCAGTTTTCCAGCAATGGAGAAGAAAGAGATCTCTCATACACCGGCAAGATGTCTCCTAAACTGGCAAGATGTCTCCTAAACTGGCAAGATGTCTCCTACACCGGCATGATATCTCCTACACCAGCAAGATCTCTCCTACACCAGCAAGATGTCTCCTACACCAGCAAGATGTCTCTTACACTGGCAAGATGTCTCTTACACCAGCAAGATGTCTCTTACACCGGCAAGATGTCTCCTACACCAGCAAGATGTCTCCTGCAAGGCGTCTCAGTTGTCCTGGATTCTCAGCAGCATTACATGTACGTACATGAATTCAGGTCCAAACAGACGCGGGAATGAACGATGCAGATTTGACACCAGGGACTAAGTAATTTGGCGGTCTCCTATCATAATCCACACGAGAAAAAAAAACTCAAATCTTTAAAAAAACCACCTCAAATCTGCTAGCTATGTACAAAGTGTCATTGTCGCCTCGTGGAATGCTAGATGGAGGTGCTCGTTGAGGGGAGTTATCTACCATTTTTTGATAGTTTGGGAGTTATCTCCCTTCGACAAACACCATTCTGATGACTGCAGCTTTAGAAACATGAGGATCACAGTGTTGCAACAGCTAATCCAACACGTTCGAGTTGCCTCCCCTTTCCGGAAAGGATCGGAGGTCACTGATAGCTATACCACTTGTTCATACTGTGGGGAGTTCACGTTGAAGCCAGGGTTCGTTAACGTCTTTCCCGTGGGAGCCATTTCTCCTTCAGTATCCTGAAGATCAAACTTGGGCACTTTGTGGGCGGGTCGCCACTCTGGCGTCGCCTTTAGTAAGTGTTTGATTTTCTGCAACGAAAGAAATTTCAAATTGTTTCAATTTTATTATAGTGAGCGAATGAATTATTGTTTTACGTCACAATTTTATTACATTATTACAAAGAATTATTTCATTAAAATACCAAATAGCGTGCTCGTTAAGCAATGTCATCGTAACACTTTAAATAAGAAGAAAGCGAGTGAGCTATTGTTCAGCGGCTATATTTCACCCATAGACGATTTCAACAAGTAGTAGCGGATGGAAATCTACACTTAAGTTTATCATACAATAACAATTTCTTTTTAATAAACCAAAAAAAAGAAGCACTCCACCAAATTTATTTTTGCACATTTCCCCATCTCAACTCCCTAGGGATGACACCAACCTGAAGTATATTGAGTGACGAGTCTGTGTGGTAGATCTTGTATGCGCTCATAGACAGGATGAGGACGACTGGTATGGAAGCCAGGACCCAGCCCACCCCGTCCGCCCAGATCGGGTACGGCTTATCGCCATACTTCATCGGAGAATATTGGATCCAATTGAAGAACAGCAAGAACTGCAACAGCATAGAAAAAAACATTGTTTTGGTTTTTCTTTTTCTTTTGAGATTACATTCACTTAATAGTCTGAAATTACGACGTGGCTAAATCAGATTGTCGGATTGACAATAGATTTATTTATTGGTAAAATACCTTGACCCACTGTTTCACGACTACCTATACACTGACAATTGGTATTATGGTCAAAATGCACAATTATCCCGTCTCGCATCTGATAATTTGTTGCCTCAAGAATTTTTATTAATTTTGTTACGTTATTAGGCCTCCGTTCCACAAAGTGATTGTAGCGCTATGATAGTTGTAACGCCTATACGATGTTGCGACTACTCATAGCGTTACTATTGTTCTGTGGAAATGGCCTAGAAGAAGAGTTTAATATGTTTAATTGTGAGATTACAAATGACCATGATGATAAACAAAAATATTTATTCAAGTTATATTAATAATTAGAATTAAGAAAATAATAATGACGTCGACATGTTCAGTGCAAGAAAGACGTACCAGAGAACGAATGTAGAGCTGCGGGAATCGTAACTCCTTATACATAGAGCTACAATCCTTCAGTTTTTTTTAGGTGTTTTGTAAAGGGGTTTAGAGTCGCTTTCTAGAATCTTTCACTAATATCACGACTTGTCAGTTTAGGGCAGGAGGAAACCCGCAACA
>JAUTBQ010179152.1:0-11127 GCA_032361185.1 Lepetodrilus ovalis
GAGAGAGAGAGAGAGAGAGAGAGAGAGAGAGAGAGAGAGAATCTAACGAGTGGTCATTTAATTATGAATTTATTAAACGAGTTGGTAAAAACTGATATATTGTCAGACGCTTTGCCGAGCACAATATAATTTTTACCAACGAGTTTAATAAATTCAGTACTAAATGAATACGAATGTTAGATTCTATTTATCATACAACTGTAGGAAAGACTGTTAAATATATATTTCAGTTGAAAAACCTCCATATAAACAGCCGTGGAATAGTGGATCAAGGTCGTCTGCCACGGTATAGTGTCGCCAAGACATGAATTGCACATTGTTCTGTTATATAACTAGTTGTATACGGGAAAATATTGAATATAAATATATATATATATAAAAGTAAGTCAGTAATGCTTTATCAAGTAATGCTTTATCTTTATTAAATATATATAAAATTAAATCTGAATTTACAAATTACATGTACTGCAAATAATTCCCGAACTTGAATATCGCTATGCACTTTTTTTCATTCTTCAACAGTAATACAATGTAGCAGACACGATTTGGATTCATTTTCTTTTAAACGTATGGCATAGTTGAAATTAATGCCAGCCAAATTTAATACGAGGCCAATATGCGACCCTAAATGATTGCGCGTATATATCCCATGTAGAAGGTTAGATACAATCAGATTGTCATCAATTTTGACTGTTAACATATATTATATTTCATAGAAGAACGTTCAGTATAGCTTGCTGCTATTACAATAGCATCAGAATTCTTCAACAACCTCAAACAAAGCATGTACATACGTAAGCTTATCTGCTTGTAATCATTTCGTTTTCTCGTACGTTCCCATAGGTTGTAGACATATTACCGGGACCATATTCGATTCATTGGCGCTAATCGTATTACTGAACTGAACGCTGGATATATCTACACATTGTTATCGTGATGAAATTACAGGGTAGTGTAGAATGGGAAAACATGAGTTTATGAAACGGACATTGATAAGTTACGTCTAACACTGCGAATACGTTACATGAATACAATTTGCACCTATTTATAATAATTATATAAGAATACTGTTATATTATTGTGTATGTACGTACACCTTTGTGCCAATTAAATAATATAGGTTTCTCTCAATATACAGTGACAGATAAAATAGCGCTTGTTTTACCGCCGTTCGATGATATTTTATTCCAGAATCACGATTTGCTTATACTTGTTATATTATAATTTTCAATATAATTTCTAAGAAAATATTCTTAAACAAATTTCGGTGGGACATTTAAATCCTTCTTAGTAGTAGTAGGCCTAAATGTCTATTTGTTTTAAACTTTGTGTACACGCATTCACCTAGACTATCAGATACCTCCACCAAGGAAATATCTCAATATTTATTAAGTCATTTCGTACGCAATGTTCAATATAAATTTCAAATAAATCAGTTCAGTAAAGCAAACCGGCGGAATTGAGCAACTACAACAGTAGCACCGTCCTACTACTGTCTGATCGTAATCTGATAACATTTCTACCGTATCTGTTTTGTCTGGATACAATACACCACGCGACCCGACAGGACCCCAGCGCCCCACCCTCAATCCACCCTGCTCCACCCACGGTCTTGCACACGGTACGCGCGACCACCAGATGGCGCTACAAGCGAGGGTCAGCCACGCGAGGAAGGCTATCTCCAGTCAGAACTCCAATTCTTAATTAATTATCTTTTCTGTTTAAATAATTACAATTATTATGATAACAGTTAACCGTTCTGCCTATTTAGCTGGCCAACCCCCCGGGGGATCGTAGATGAGATAACAGTGAACTACTATTGAGAAGTAAGCAAACTCGTAAATAGCCGACAGATGGTAAAATTTGTTCATGAATGTCAACATTTATTGAAACTAAAGCTACTTGAAATGAATGCTAAATATTATCGTTCGTATACTTTCTAAAAAGTAATACCAATGTGTAAAATGAATGAATTGATAAATTAATTAATGATGGGATGAATTAATGGATGAATGAATGAATGAATGAATGAATGAACGAGTGTATGGCAATAACAGACGAATATATTTGTCATCAAATAAATAGTGTAGCAAATAAACAAATTCTGGAAATAAGTAAATAATATGTGTTTGCTTATTTATTTTGATTTATTTAATGATGATATTATAAGGAATTGGAACTTTCTTTTTACAGTTTGGAACTTCCGGCATTGCGAAATATTGTAGCAAACATGGGTGCCTTTTGTCGATGATATATTTTCTTCTTCTAAAGAAGCAATGCCAAAACAAATTTGAACGTTCCGATGTATCTCAATTTTAATTTACGTGTTAATTTTCTAATAATGATTGTCTCTATTTTTAGTTTCGTTTTAAACTAGTATTTGTTCAAGGAATACATATATATTTTTGTTTTACAATTATAGCAGTAAAAAACAAGACCTGTATTCTCGTAAGTCCTAAGAAGTTCGTAAGTACTAAACATTTGCCAAACTTGGTTTCTTCTTATGTTCATTTGTGAAGAGATCCTTTTGAAGAGATTTGTGAAGTTCGCAAGTTAAGAAGTTTCTAGAATACGGCCCCTGGATTATTAAAATCTCGAATTAAATACAAATATTAAATAATTAGTTAATGCAAATAATTATGAAAAGGAATGTGTACAATATATTTAAAGTATATTTTTTAAAGTAATTTCCAACCTACACTTTGTACAGCGGACAAGCTGATCGCGAACCTCCGAGGTAATCTTGATCTATTTTTGTTATTCGGAATGAACGCATACTGGCGCCAGAACTGAATTATTGATTTTAACCAAAAATTACTTTCTAAATAAATAACATTGTCTTGTCCAGCTACGTTTGATGTTATTTTAGGTATGATTAATATTTGGAAGATACACAGCAATATTATATCGTGGACATTCGAATAATAGAATGAACGTTAGAATTGAAAGTATGGATGAACATATCATGTAGACTTGGACGATGTGGACGATCTTATTTTGCCTTCATATTAAAACATATATTATGGTAAGAATTGTTTTAAAGAAAATACGTTTATAAATATTTTCTTGGTAGTAACATTGAACGCTCTCCCTTAGGAAGTTTGCACAGCGAGGTATTTTATTTTATCATATTTACTTATTTTGGCTTGGAACCGCTTTCAATAATCTTTCACTTATATCACGGCTTGTCGGTTTAGAGCAGGAGGAAACCCGTAACATCCATAGTGCTGAATGTTGCAGTAAACCTGCTAGCACCGAGATATACGTACTTAATAACATTTACTGTAGGATGATTCGTAGGGAGGAATTATTCTTTCGACTATCATCTAGTCTGAGTTCCGACAAATACAATATTTAAAAATATCATACATTTATTATTATTTAATAAGATAAATTTAGACCAATAAAATCATGTAATGGTAATAGAATATTTAATAGATAAAAGGCATACAACCATAGATTTCAATGAGTGCGTAGCACTATATTTGAGTAATAGATACAAATTACATACATTCATTTTCTATCGCCAAAATTCCTTTCGTCGATTCACTGAGGTGAATTCGATCTAGCAGTTATATGTTCCAAAAGACAAGATATGTAGAACTGAATTCCTTGTATTCATATATAATATAAAAATGTTTTTATAACTACCGAGTGTTGGGGAATAAGTACATCAGGAAATAACAACTTTTGGGTGGACAAACGTAAGTAGTCTCAGATAGAAATTCGTTTGTCCATTATATAGTCATTCACCTGTGATAGTATGCTTTTAACATAATTCCACCCTGTATATAGGTAGACTAATACAATACTAGTAGGGCATATTTAAATTAATATTATTTAATCATACCTGTTTGTAGGCTAATATAATATTTGACAAATTATAGATTACTATTTAAAATGAAATACTATCATATATTGATATTATGTCTGTAGACTAATGAAGCTATATATATCATTGGTTAACGTAATTTAAATGAAATATTCCTCACTGTTATTATATAAGTGAATTGAATTAGACAGTTATATTCATATTTGCATAAATAGCAGTTATAAGTAAAGCGGAAAACAAATATTATAGGATCTATCGCAGTGTCAACTTTATGCTACAGTGAGTTCTTGTTTTCAAATAGCAGCGAAAGTGAATTTGTATTTTGAAAATAATTTGAATTGACGTATTTGACACCCGTTAAACAAAACGTAACTGTACAGGAAATGCTACCACTATATTTACAACAATTTTATTAATTTTATTAATTTCAGAAAAGAATAAAGATAATGAGCTTCCAACTGATATTAATAGTAAATACTAGTAGTCCGTTAACACACCTGTTGTGAGAAAGTGTCCAACGATGCGATTGTCACGAAAAACATAATATCAATTTTTATCATACAACTCGTTTGTTTTTAGATGGCACAATGTAAAGGCATTCTAACCAATGCTCACGTCAATAGCTATCACACGAGGAACAAACACTCCTTGATATTTAATTAATACGCAAATTGATGTAGTCTAATTATTAACTTAATTAATTATTTTAATTAACTTACTATCTTGTTACTTTGGAATTATTAAGAATATAAATATAAATGAAGATTAAATTTGTTGAAAATCATAAAATAATTTCATTAGAAGATGTGGTTCAATATTGAAATGGTAGTATTTACGGAAACACAAATCGGATACACTATACTACACGCTACAAACGGTAGACTTGCCATTTTCTACATCTATTTAAAGCTGTAATGAAATTAACACTTGCAAACATGTTGAACGAATTTGGTGAATTACCTTAAATGAAATTTGATTTGTGTAACAAGAACCGCAATCCAAAGTGTTCAGTTCCACGTTTACCGCTAAGAAATTCCATTCAGCGCGAACTACACGCACACTGAGGTTTACTAGCTTATAAACTAAATTAATCCTTTATTTAATCCCACTCAAAACAAATTCCATTCAGTTTAAGTCATGCTTTCGTTTGGGAGCTATTGGTTATGTTGTGTTATTTGATTGTCGACTTTTCCGCGCCCTGTCGCTTTCTACTACTATCAAGTTTGCGTAATGTAATTCTGGCTTGTAAATTGAAGAAAATACGATAAAATGGATATGAGATAAGGACAGAGGGAAATTAACAATTGGATTATTGCGACAAAGGCAACCCACCGCGTGTTTTGTCACATATGCGCTTCCGCCAACTTCGCCGACGCTAAATGCCGCAAATTGTTCACAATCGGAATATTTATCTAATTTTCTGACAATTTTCTTGTTTATATTAATTTTGTTCGGTAAATAAATAGAAAAACTTCGACCGCGGCGAAAATTATGCAAACTGTGTATCTCTACATTTGGTAATCCAATTTTCTCTCAATCAGTCGCGCTAAGTAGACGACGGTAACGCAGTTAGGGCCTCCTAAAACAATTTTCCTCGCCCAAATCTTATTTTCACGGGAATCGCTTTCTCAATATAAACTGAACAAGGCGTTTTACTTACCAGAAGGGAAGACGGGAGGCTGGGGGTGTTCTCTCGGCCTCGCAACCATTGAGCAGCTTCCCGACCCCCCAAGACTCGGGTTTGCGACGGTGGGGAAGGACCGCACCCCGTTGTAGCGGTACCCCTGCCCCATCTGTGCGAAGGGGCTGGTGTCGCCGTAGGAGCACGGGATGTTGCAGTTCTGCAAAGTGGCATCCATCCCGGGTATGCCGCAGTTGGCGGTGTCGAAGCTGGATTGGTTTAGGTACGGGTAGTCCATGGCTCTAGTCGGCCTCACAGGAAGGAACTGAGGCACACACTGACAACAATTATTAGGAATATGAAATTTTTATGGTGGAGAATATTGTTGATTTCTTGCGTGTGTCAGTCTGGTAGGAGTCCTGTTTCAACAGATTCAATTAGAAGGCGGCTGTCGGGCAAAAAGGATGCTCAGCTAAATTCTATCTGTCGGCTATCTAATTTGGCCTCGGCTCGGATAAATGATCATCAAGTTTAGAAAGTGAGAAATTTACTAAGTCCGGTGCGCTTATGTATGCGCGCCTAATTAAATTATAATGTGCTTCAGATATGAAATGGCCAGGCGAACGGAAGCTGCCTATTCGCCAGCCAGAGTGACGTAGCAGGAAGGGCGACTTGAAACCGCCCCCTTCGGTTCTTTTTCCCCTCCCCACATAGAGCAACACGCTCACCGTCGGGTCGAGGGGGCCGGGACTTTGGGAAATAGGAAGAAAAAACTATTAATCTGTAGCAGAACACTGTGTTTGTTTCAGTTATGGTGCGACCAGGCAAGACAATGGGGATGTTTGGTAAAGCTTTGGCACCAAACGCTCACTGGTTATGCGTCGCTCGCCTCCTACAGTCATGATGAAATAATAACAGTTTCAGATGGGCTCGAGATTGCCCGGTATTGAGAGGAGATGGATTCCTTGCTAGTCACATCTGGGTCTCAGTGTTTTGAATCAACTCGCAGAGATTCTCATAGAACGAAAACAACGAATATTTTCTCTCATTTTCATTGTTTTCATATAATTATTTCCCAACCACAAAAATCAAATTATGATAGAATTCCGACATACATCAAATAAAAACTGTTCTTGGGGATTTTTGCCGGATCTGAAAGAGCCGTTGTATTTATACGGAAAGATGCTATAGGAAACACGGTAACCACGACTAAATATATACATATCAGCAATATCAGTATTGTAATAATTGACAAATTTTATCACTTGTAATGTTATTTTCCTAACTCCTCGACAATGATTATTTAAAGACGCTTCCCTTCGGTCTTTGATAGAACCGATAGGGTTTTATTAAATAACTTCTCCCGTGTTAACGCAATCAAACCGCTTAGGCCTCCCAGTGTTGAGGCCGTACGCAGACAAAGTAACAGTATTGTAATGATTAACTCATTAACCACCACCCTTACAACACATTTACCATGCAAATGAAGTTTGTATCTCCAGTTTCTTAATGGGACAAGATGGTATCACTCCGAGAATCTAATTCACCTTGTTAGTATTTGTGTTGAAAAGTTGAGGTTTCCTAAATCTGATAACATTCTGTAAACCATGTTAAGAGAAAGTTAATGCGGAGAATTAGTTAAAGAGCGTTCTGGGCACATAAGCGCAATATCATTTGATTAAGACCGACGATCCCTCGATGTATTTAAATGGCTATTTATAAATTAACTTCATTCTTAAATAAATATGTTGATGGGGGGGAAAAAGAGAGTTTTGTGTCCTTGGCAGAAAGCAGTTATGATTTTTAAAATAATGTTCATTCTATAGTAAACTATAGTAGTTAGAATTTTTAAAGCAAACGTATGATTACATATTCTTAGAATATATTTGAATACCAGTATTATTTTAAAGTAATTGATTCTGGTAGTTTGTTTAATTCACGTAAAATCTGTAGCCATTATTCGTTGTCTTAGAATTTGAACATTTAAATATTTGCTTTCCAAATATATTACTTAAAGAATTAAACATGATCATAATAGAAAACAAAGTCTGAAACATTTTCATTTTATACTTCCAGTATACTTCTAATGAGTTTTAAATTCTTAACACTAACTTGAATAAGGCGCTCATTGGTATTATTTAGTATTAAAAATAAAAATATTTATACATATCGAAATTTCTTGTTAAATTATGTTATTACTTTAGTGTGGTGGGCTGTTTTGACATATTACATAATCATCAACCGATTTGGCTAAAACCGTACGATATGTACGGTTATCTATAAATTCAGATGTATTTCAAGCCATAAGTATGTGATTAAAAGCCTATTAAAATATGCTATTAATTTAAAATCTATTGAACTCACATGGTGTACAGACGCACATAATTTTCCTTGTAATAAGAGAGAAAAAAATCACATCCTAAACATCTAATCAAATATCACAGTCACCGCGTTCAAAACTGGCCATTTTTAACACAGCCGTTTTGTTACCTTAACAATGATTTAACATAGTCGTTTGTTTGCAGTCTTGGATAAACGCTCGCTCATTACTATACGGTAATCTTGTACTAGCGGGCCAGGTCAGACAATTACATGAAAATAATAAAGTGGGGATTTTGAAATGATTAACAGAAGCGATAGCAAAAATCAATTACTGGGCAGAACGAGACAGATCAGGGGATGTTCCACTACCTCCAAGTCTCCGACACAATACCATCTGGCCATCTTCAAGTCGACATTTGACGGAGGGGAGGGGAGGGGAGGGGGAGGGGTTATATCAGGCTACGGCTCTGTGAGTCATGTACCCCCTCTCTTTCTACCTTAGCCCCTTCATCATATTAACCCCACCCTCCACCCCAACAAAAATTTGTATATATAAAACCAAGAAATCGAGAAAGTAATATATATTTTTATTTTTATTTAAATTATTACCTTATATTTAATATGCTATTAATGTGTTAATTTTTTATCAACATAGATGCGTGAATCCTTCACAATTTTTCAAAGATAAGTCGCAATAATTAAATTACAATATTGTTTTCATTGACTTAAAAGCTTAATAGATATAACAGGTATCTACATAGGAAACGATCTATTAAAAAGTGATAATATCTACGATTTCTTTTTTAAACCAATATCGTCATCGTTAATTCTGTTAATCAGATGATGCTGTAAGAAGCAATCGTTACGAATTTCTGGGATTAACTCGTGAAGGAGTTTGTTTAATTCACTTTTATTTCGTTCAATTTATCTTATTCCAACAGAAACATATACAGAATAATTATGTAGATCAATGCAAATAATACACATTTTAAATTCATATTTTTCTTTGTTCAATATTATTGCAATTTATATAAACTATGATATTGAAAATAGTAAGCTCTAAACTTCGTACGTTACACTTCATAAGGTGTATCATAGCATCCGTACGTGTTTCAAGAATGCCAGTGGAGTAAGCTACACACAGGCTAAGTAGCATCAACTGTCGTCTTTAAAGCTACATAGCGCTGTACAGTTTATTGTTATCCCATCCTTGGATCCGTGTACCCTCACATTCCCTCTCAACTCCCTGGGAAATATACAACACACCTCCAATGTTCCAGATGCTATGTTGAAATTCATATTACAATCTCATCATACATGCAGGTAAACTATTTTTGGTATATATCAGCTTTTGTGGGACAGGAACACATTTTATGTATTAGCAAACAATACTTTATCTCAAATATCACATACCTGGTAATTACACTAGTTTCTACATAAGTGTAATTTAACGTAAGACGTAGAACAATTTTAATCATGGAATTGTAACGCCATACACTGTATATATGACCTCCAACAAAAACTATCATTCCAAACTTATTCTAACTCTTCAAACCCCACTCTGGCAATATCATAAATCTTATAACAGTCATTTAACTTGACACCCCGTAGTCTGATGTGATGCTTTCTCGATGATCATAGAATATCTAGATGGCATTTTCCAGGGAATGCCACTTTAAAATGAGCAGATAACAGTCTGCTGAACATCACATGGATTTGTCAAGGTGTCGCACGTGCAATATGGCGCGTCCCGTGTGTGCGCAAGGTGTTCGAAGCATGTTGAGATCCATGATGTACGACGATGGCTCTGTAGTTGGCGCGTTTGCTATTCAGATCAGCGCCCTCTTGTGATCAAATGAGACGCCCGTATTATCTCCCCTCTCCACGGGATCGCCAGAAGTTCTTTAAAAAACGAAGTCAGTCATCGCCAATTCGAAATTTGGATTAAATAGATGAATGTATACTGTTGTTCATGCTCTCCTGACAGCGAGAACACAACAGTCTGCATTACACGCTGTCACACTACGAGGGGTTTCGCGTGTTCAACATTATAAGGAATTTGATTGGCTCATATTATTGTTAGCTGATGGGTGCAGGCGCAAACCGGCAACCATCCAAAATCGTCTAGCTTACGATATTGATGAAAATCGAATATTGAATTGGCGACAATGGTACCAAATCGATTGGTAGGAAACGGTACTTTGACTTATATTTTAAGGAGATAAAGGACTAATTAAAAGGACGTCTACTGTTTGGAATTTGGACGATATCAATCGTTAATTGATAGTTTCTAAATTGAACATTTCTCGTCATTTGCACCATATTGGATGTTGCTGTTATGCAACTTTACAACTAATAAAATTCTGTATAATGCTGAACACATGAAAACCCTCGTAGTGTGACAGCGTGTCATGAGAGCATGGATTTACCCATGAAGACGAACACTGTAGGATCACAGTAAACTGTATTGCTGGCAGTAGAGTAATGACTTAATGACTATTACACCCACCCATCTAATGGTGTCTGTCTTCTGACTGCAGGGAGATGCGCTGTGCCGAGAGTGTTTCTACTTCGTGTTTGAGGAGGAGGTCCACCACACCATCCAGGCTGCTGACCTGCTGACTCCAGGAGAAACTGTGGCCATCGGGGCGTCGGGAGGCAAAGGTACACCACACTTACATGTCTATGGCAGTGGTAGGATGAACTCTGTGGCGCTCTAGTCCTTATGATAACCAAGTAAAAGTCCTCATGTTGTCTTCAAGTATTGGGCATTTTAGCTTTGGCTACAATACAAGTCACAATATTGTTGCAGACTCCACTGTTCTGGCGTACGTGTTGAAGTTGCTCAACGAGAGACACAACTACAATGTGAACCTTGTCCTGCTGTCTGTGGACGAGGGAATCACTGGGTACCGCGATGACTCTCTGGAGGTACGTGCTGTTATTAACATTAATAATCATAATCATAATCATAATAACTATCAATAAAAATAATATACAATGTAATAATAATGGTTACAATACTATTAGTATACAAACTAAAGTCCACATAGAAATGTAACACATTTATACTAAGTAGTAGTAGTAGTAGCAGCAGCAGTAAAAATATAATAATAAGTACTAATAATTGTCCTAATCCTTATATTAATGACTGCAATTTAATATACAGTGTGTCAATCACAATGACATTGCTCTGTGTATGTCAACACAGAACTATATATGTAATGTACGTTAGGATATCTAGGATGTCTGTTTCTATTGGTGCAGTAGGCATGTATTAAAGGCATACAATCACAGATTTTTATGAGCACGTAGCACTATATTTGAGTAATAAATGTAAACTACATTCATT
>JAUTBQ010179163.1:0-11127 GCA_032361185.1 Lepetodrilus ovalis
GAGTTACCTGCCCACAGAGCTAGTGAAGGAAAGTTGCAAAAGCACCAAAGGTTATATTTGTTCAAAACTAGGTTGCCTGCAGTTCAACTTCACTTGCATCTGAACGTTGGCCACATGTTAGTCTGTATGTAGTCAATATATTTAGATGTATAACCATGGTAACCATTATTGACATTATATTTTATTATTTTTGTTTTGTTTATGCCAGAGTATGATGATACAATGTTTAGAAATACGAACGTTTTATTCATGAAGCTCACAAACGCGAGGGCACACAAATATATAATATTAATATCTACAATAAACAGTAATTCTAATCTATGCAAAATATTCTAAGTCGGGGGTACTGACTTGGTGCAAACATTCTCTATTATTGTATATAAAATAAATATAATCAGGAAACCTATTCCTTACATATTTCCAGTTTACTGTTCATTCATATTGTTGATGTTGGTATTATTTTACTTCCGATATGTGTACTGCCAAGCTATCAGTTTCATATCTAAGGCTGTATTGTACTTCATTTATCCCAGTTTCCTCTGAAACATGACCTGTGTTACCTCTCACTTTCAGGACAAACCTTTGTTAAAATTGTCAATTTTGCGCTTTCAGGACGCCTGTGAAATCTGGGCTGCATCAGTATTCTCTCTCTCAGTATTGGCCTGCATCACCATGGATGGACAGATTCCTATCATGTAAGTGCAAGTGTTGTGTTGCCCTGTCACCACTCCAGATTACTAAATACTTTGAGTACAATTCCATGTTCAAGCTCAAATTTTGTATAGGGATTTGTGAACAAAAGTTTGAGTTGAGCATGAAATCATATTCAAAATGGTCTCGTATTCTCGGGCACAGGAACCTGCAGAGGTAGTTAATGTTGCGGTGTAAGCATTGATCCAACATTTATTATCAGGGATGGAAACTTACCTTTAACCCTCTTCCTGCTGTAGGCGCAGGCACGGCTCTTTAGGCCATCTTCGGTTGCCTGCAGCAGGGAGAGGGTTAAAACTTAATGGCTCGAATAGAGATACAAATAACAAATGTTTACAGAAAAGGCCCACCTTCAGCATTAGGAGAAATGGCCCGGGCTAGTGTTAATTTCCACCCCTGTATGATAGTGAGCTGTGTATCCTTTCACAATGCTCACACATCCACCTGTCTTTGCAGTGCATTAGATATCGGCAAAGATAACGATATATGTTAATGGATAAGAGAGCTTCATGAAAGGATACCCAGATAAATAGCTAGGAAATAGCACTCTAACTACGTTCTTTTCTAATCAATTATGTATTCAATGGATATATATATGTGAGTTACGATGTGGGTAAGGGAGGTAACTAAAGTACTTGGTAGGCCTGAAGCTTCTATACAATCTGAAGCCCAGCCATGTTCAACTTCAATGCCCTTTTTCAACAACATCAGCATCATAATCATCATCAAAATCATCATCACCATTTCACCAATAACCAGGAATGATAATGAATTTTAAATGTTGTGTTGATAATTTTTTTGGTACTTTCACATGTACTGTTTTAGCATGTTTATCATCTTTGAGTAATACTTCATTGTTTAAATTTTCTAATGCTGTGGATGATATTTTATGTTGTGTTTGGAATGTTTTATCATTTTGGATGTCATCTATGTGCGAAAGATTCCTGCAGAAACCCACTCATTTAAGTTTCACCAAGAACTGCAATGAGTATAACTTTAAATATTTGTATGATCAGTTTGTGAAATGAGTTTCCAATGTATTTATTATTAGCATGTTCTTTCAATCTCCACACACTATTTACATTGATTCCACTCATGACCAAGCTTAGCATGTAAACCGACGACAACCACTAGTGTAGCCATGCTAACCCTGACTAACCCACTAACCCCACCAATCATTTGTTCTAAACCTCATGCATGTCACGTGACTGTTCCAGAAGCCCCGCCCAGTTTCAGTTGATGGCTGGCGCCGGCCGCCTCCCCTTCCCTCTCCCCATCAGGCAGGGTTTTCATGGCAACGCTAGCCGTGCGGATGTTGTCAAAACCTGTATGATGTATAACTCTTACAGCAACCCCGCGCAGTTCCAACTGCCACCAGGGTTCCAACAGCTCCTCGACCCCGTCCCCATCATGGTCAAGCAGGAGCCCCTTGACCTCCAGCACCCCGCGACCTATAACCTTCACCAGCCGCCGCCCCTCGCCCTCCAGCAGGCTCCAGCCAAGGCCAAGCCCAAGAAGAAGAAAGTGAAGAAGGAACCACAGGACAGGTGGGATGGTTTTTAGGTCAAAGTTGAAGGTCAAAGTTATAGGTCAAGGTTGAAATTTACAGAAGTGTCAAGTTGATGCTAGGTCACAGTTCAAACATACGTGTGGGTTAAGTGGATGCTAGGCAATATAATCGATTTCGCAGGAGGCCTGCAAGATAAGACAACTCACTCACTCACTCTAGTCTATCCATCTCCATTAATTCCGAAGAGATGTAGAGGAAAACTGTACTGTCATTCACTTTTCATGAACAATAAATCTGCTTTTAACATTTACAATTTGTATAGAAATAAGTATTCCACGAGACCTCTGACAAAACATGTCTTGATATTAATGTCTTCCCAATACTTCCAGTGTTGAAGGTGTTCCAGGAGAAGATGGCGTAGTGCCAATCAAGAAACTGAAACAGGAGAAGATAACTGAGCATTTGACCGTGAAGAAGAAGCGCGACCGATTCAACGGAATGCCAGAGGAAGAAGTCGTGCTACGATTGCTCCCAGACCATCTGGTGGAGAATCTCGACATCGTCATTGTACGTCTGATTAAGTCGCGACTGCATGTCTTTCTTAGATTGGTCTAGCATCTCTGCAAATAATAATGATAACAATAGTGTATATCCGTGACACTGCTATTTCCAGCACTGATCGTGTCCATGTGGTCTGTTTCAGGTGGGAATCAACCCTGGACTGTTTGCTGCCTATGTTGGTCACCACTATGCTGGGCCAGGCAATCATTTTTGTAAGAGGATTACGTGCTATACATAACTTTCTAATTTAGTAACTTATAAAGGTTTCTCCGCTTACTGGTCAACTTTTAATCAACATGGATTTTCTCCTATATAATTTAATTCTGAGAATGATTGATCCAATGATCCAGTTGTTTCGCTTAGTGGTCAGATTTTAATAAAACAATTGGCTTTATATTGCTTTGACTATAACTGTTTACTCTGTTAGTTACACGTGACTGATTCCTGGCACATTCTGCTCATTCTCTTCGTGTCCTCCTTCCAGGGAAGTGTCTGTATCTGTCTGGTCTCATCCCGGAGCCAATGAATGCCTACCAGGACTTTGAGCTGCCCAAATATGGAATCGGATTCACCAACATTTGTGCCAGGACAACCAGAGGCAGCGCAGACCTGAAGAAGTAGGGGAGATAACTCTAGTAGCTTATATCTGAGAGGAGACTATTCCACTTCACTCCTAATATAAAGGATGTGGTATCCTAATGGAAACACTTGATCAAATATTATCTAGATATCGTAATACATGTAGTAATGTGCTCATTGTCCTACATATTAATAGTAATTGTAATGTTTTATCAATGAAGAGGTATATTTTTATAATTTGAATTTGTGTTTAATTGTCTTTTTTTGATATGTCAAATAATTTATTCCAGAACCGAAATCAAAGAAGGGGCAACTATTCTGAAGGAAAAACTGATAAAATACAAACCAAAAATTGCAGTATTTAATGGAAAGGGTAAGTAATGGTCCTTGGTATGTAAAAGTATTAATATTACATGTGGAGTAGATACTGTATTTCAGTAGACGTGTCTCACTTGACATTGTGTCTTGTGTTAAGTCTCCTTCAGTATGGGTGAAAGATTCCCGCTGCGAGGTAAAACAATAACTCACTCCTGCAGTATCCGCTATAAATCTGATGCCGTAAACATTATTTTAAGAAACTTTATATATGTAAATGTATTTTTCTGTCAAAGGTATTTACGAAATTTACTTTGGAAGCAAGAACTTCGCCCTGGGAAAACAACCCGATCCTGTAGAGGGCACTAACACAGTAAGTTGTAATCTTTTCAAATCACTCGCATGTTCACCATCGTTTTAGGGCTCTATTTTGGTGTCAGTACATGTCTGTCTGTGACGATCAGTTAATCGAAGATTGTAGCCTTTCATTTTGTGATGCTGATCATGTTGTCAGTAACGGTAAAAGATTTCTGCTGCAATGCCAAACGTTAACTCACTCACACTCACTAATGTTATTTCAGATTGTGTGTGTGATGATTGGTCATGTTGACAGTATTATTACAGGTACGAATGTGGTTTCAGATCGTGTATGTGATGCCGTCGTCCAGCGCACGCTGCGCTCAGCTCCCCCGCGCCACCGACAAAGTTCCGTTCTACCTGGCCTTGAAGAAACTGAGAGACTACTGTAGAGGCGACGTCCCAACACTCATCGAATCTGAAGTCTGCTTCCCCGATTACGAGCTGAAGATAAAAACCGAACCAAAAACCGAACCGTTGGATGACACGGGAGGGGTAATGACAGATGTGAAACCTCCCGTCCAGTCCAAACCCAAACCCAAATCAAAAGGAAAGAAAAAGTCAACTCCGCCCAAATCTAGTCAATCACAGAACATTCCAGTTCCCACCAGTGACAGTCAAACGATGAACGGAATGCTGCCAGCAGTCAAACAGGAGAAGCCGTACGACGCGAGTGAATTTGGAGGCCAGACGTACGGAAACCCCGCAGCTTCTGTCGTAAACATGAGCAGTTCAGCGGCTGCTCCGCTGTATCAACAAAACGCTCAGGTTTACTCGCATCCCGCTGTGCAGAACAGTTTCGTGCCAACGCCGGCTCATAACGGAGCGGGCGCCCCTGTGTCCATGGCCAACGCTGCGGTGCGAGGCAGGACTGACGTGCCCAACATGTCGGCCATGTTCTACCCGGGCGTCGCGCAGCCGCAGTACCAGGGTCAGGTGTACGTCCAGACGCCGTACATGCAGCCGCTCCAAGTGCAGAACATCAACCAGACAGACTCGCAAGCATCATGGCAGCAGTACCCCACGTATCCAGCCAATCAGGTGGCAGATAACAACACTGCGGCCAATCAGAGGCCTGGTAACGAAGCTCAGTTGGTCCAGGTGAAGACCGAGCCCCAGGAGTACGGCTACACCGAGATTTCATTCAACAACATGTAGCTTGAACGGAGGTCATCTGTCTCGATGAACTATGTGCACTTGTCATGATATATCCCGGGTGCGTTCGGGCTGCACTACATTTCACTACACTATGCTACTTTTCAACAAATTAGTGTTTGGCTGAATGGATTAATAGGGACATCACAGGAAATCAGTTTGCACATGGAGTCTTATTTGCTTCATGCTTAGGGTTTTCTTTAAAACACTACAAGATCCAAACTCGTAATGAAAATTAGTACTACACAAGGTTTGAAATTAACACTTGTCCAGACCATTTCTCCTGAAGCTATATGTATCCTAAAGGCGAGTAGAAATTCCTAACATTTGTTATTTGTATCACTATTCGTGCGAGTATGTTTTAGAGTAGTTCTACACAATAGTATGTAGTAAAAAGTAGTACAACCTGAACGCACGCCTCCTGTAGAGTTTCAAGGTAGGCCATGTAAAATTAATTTACTGTTTCTCAGGGACCATGGCATGTGTGAACCTCCCACACTCTACATAAAGGTCAGCAAAAGCAACTTGAACCACATTTGAATGTCCATTTCTTATGAATAATATGCTGGTTTTCCTTAGGTTCTGATTCACCAGTGGTAGTGGTAGTCTCGATCTGTTTACACTACATCTCTCGTGTGATTGGCCAGGTATATGACTAGTTCAGAATATTAGGTCATCATGTCAGATTGACCTTTGACCATAGGCAATTAAAAATGGTCTATCCAAGGTTTTTGTTGTAGATAAAACACAAAACAAATTTGGTAGCAATCTGTTTATGTATAAATTAATTATGGATTACGAAATGTCGTTGACGAATTTGCAGGGTTGCAGTAATATTGAAAGTTGACTTTGTTTCTAATAGCATTTACCACACAAATGAGTCCTTGCAGTTAAAGGCCAATCTGACATCCTGTGGATTCTGCCTTTTTAAAAATCTGAGAAATTAAAATAAGATGAGATCTAATTATTTATCAAATTTCAAACAAGTTGAATAAGTATTGATATATTTTAAGTTGGAACTACATTTTTCATTCAAACAAGGGCTTTCTCAAAACAAGATAGCTGCATTTTCTGACAATTTAATGAAATGTTACACAGGTCTTATTCAACTCGTGCGACCCAGATCAAGTGAAACTATAACCCTGTTCTTTATTACCCCCTGAGAAACTACTTTAATGCAGCCTTTCTGTTGGCTATATAATTGTCCTGGCCCACTTATTGCTTGTGATACTGGTGCAAGAGAAAAGTATATCCAGATTTCTGTTAGTGTTTGCATCCTTCATCTGCCAGTCTTTCATTGAGATCGTGTATCAAAATACTCTCAATGACTCAGATGTGTCTATTTTGTTGAAGAGTACAATTGGAAATATTTAAATGAAAGTGAAATTACTTGTCACCGGGTACTATGTTGTAATGTGCAATGTCAAATAACGATCTTACGGTAAATAATTTGAGAAATTTTGCAACAGAATATTGTTTTAGTTAAGCTAACGTAGTTCATGATTAGCTTTATTTGTTTTTGGGTTGAATTCCAATAAATCTGATTGATGATGTCGTGTACTAGAAATGAAATTAAGTATGCTTGCTATATGTTTAAATCATTGTTTCTGATGCGGGGATGTAAACGTACCTATTTTGTGTTGTATGAAACAAGTTACTAATACAAGAACAGCACCCATGTGGTCAGAAATATAGTAACAGGGCTGCACAATTTGGCAGAAAGTGGTTAGCCGCTTTGGAAGATGTCGGTGCATGTCACGTGACGGCGAGATCACAAATAATGCAACCCGGTGCAACCTGGGTCAGTATACTCAGTCGTCTGGTTTTGTCTAACCGAGATGTACCGGTCTCTAGTCAAGATGGGCTGATCACCAGATACCGGCGCACTTCGGCTAGAATTTTGCTGGGTAGCTTGTCAGAGAAAACAATCTAGCCGGTGGAAGTAACTTAAGGGACGCACTCAAAACCTAGCCGGTTTGCCAAAAGAATCGCCACTAGTGCTTTTCAAAATTGTGTTATCCTAAACTACGATCAAAATCATCATTGACATTTTTTTTCGTGTCATATGTTATCATACAAATTGATGTACCGGTATGTTATCACTTCTTCTCAAAGGGTGCTTGCTCATTGGAGGTACAGTGGGAAACTATATTAGAGGACAATTCAGAGGCAATATTTAGAGTTGTCTCCCTTAGCAAGGCTGGCGTACACTGCATTGTTCCTCCTGTTTTTGATATCGTTATGAAACCAAAGCTTGATCTATCTAAATCCAGACTATCATCCAGAATTGATTTCACTTCCTAATACATGGTTAGTGAAGTTTTTGTGAAGACCTCTCATTGCTATTTTAAGAACAGTTTCCTTAATGTTACTGTCCAATTCGTTGATAGTATTTATCATCAAGATACATATTTAAGTTGCAATGATTATTTTAATTCAAAATTATATTTCTATAAATTTCCTCATGCAGCATTGCTCATTATTACCGGTTTAGTCAAAGAAACGAAATAGAATAAATGTAGGATTGAGAATCACTGTATGTAATAATGTTCACCAAACGGGAGATTTACTTACATTGTATTGTAGTGTTTATATGTGCTTTCTTGCAATGTTTGTTGTTAATTAATTGTACAGATGCATTTACAGACGTGAATTGATGAGTTTATAAATACAGAAAATAATTAATTACGTACGAATGCATGCATGTTTTTATTATGGATTTCTTTGTTTCAAATGTTCAGTGCCATCAGCATTTTCAATAGTTGACATGGCTACTGTGTATGATCTCATATTATACCATACCTTCTACATATTTCAATAGTTTTAGCCACTGTTCTATGATTATTTTATCAAAACATTATGGAAATATATTAGAAAATTGTTTTATTTGAAATGTGAAAAATGTTTTTAACTTGCCATCATACAGCAGCAATTTGAGCTGTAAACCTTTTGTTGAACATTATTTTTGAAAAATAGAATATCCTCTTAAAAATTGAAAGTATTTGCATACTAAATTAAATTTGGAGGTACATGTAATGTATACATATGTAGTTGTATGTGGTGTGTTTTCCAATGAATTGTACATCTAGTGATTGCTGTTCTTCAGTGGGTTAGTGCCTTGTCCTTCCTACACAACTAAATACATGACTACATGTTTTATGAAGAATTTGTTGATGTATTTACAAGATTGTGAATAATATTATCGTATTACAGTTGACCCCCGTTTATCCGGACGGTAGTATTACCGGTAAAATCGTACGAATAACTGAATTTCCGGATGTCCGAGTCATTTTACATAGGAAGACTGATACAGTATATGATTCTCATTAAAAACTTTCATGATGAATGGGGATCCACTGTAGTTTGTTTCGTTTTTCAATTCTTGTATTCAAATGTTTAATGAATTCACCGTCATGAATTTGTATAGGCTGTTGATTGTATTGACAATGTTTCGATTTCTTTCCATGTCCCGTAAATATGGTATATAGAACATAATCGATAACATGACCCATGTTTATATCCACTGTTGAACAAATGTGTGAAATAGAATATAATTATGATACAAATTATGTGAATTCAACTGATCTTCGACTGTTAGTTCGTCTACCACTGATTGAAACCTGACCATTAGATGTCAATCTAAGTCTAGCCTACCTTATTTAAAAGTCGTTAAAACCTATCAACGACTATTGTTTAAAGTATATGTTTTAAATAAAAGGGCTTCATTCTAATTACATTTCTAGCTCCATTAAATTTTCAGTTTTTGTGTGTTATTTAATATCTTCATACTATAAACAGTTCATGTTATGTGATTGTAAGTTTAAGCATGGCTGTTTCTGATCAAGGAGTTATATCTTGTGAAGCTGTTGTTTGAGTAGGTCTTCCAATCTGCATGTAATAAGCAGATACAGAACTGCACATGAATATATTAATATCCAGCTCTACAGTGGCCAGTTATGAACCAATAGAGTCTATAATTCTGGTTTGGAAGGGTTTTGATGAAGTTTATGGAATTGCCTTATTTTTATCTAACTACTTTATGACTATAGTATACTTCTATGGAATATGAATGTTTATTGTAGCACATTGAATCTCATTTGTGTAGTTTAGAACAAATTTAAGTATTCTTTACACTATTTGTTTTAAGATAGATTTTACCATGTTAAGATGTAACACAATCTTAGACCGAAGTTGAGCACAACCAAAGTTATATTAATCTAGAGGGTAATAACCATGGCTGCGTTTCACGAAAGGGGTGTATATTTACGCCTGACGTAAATGACCCGGATTTGCTTGTAATACAGCCATGGCATTGCAACTTTTTGTAGATCCATGGAAGTCTGTCAATGTATTTGTCCAGGGGTCGATTTATTTGCCATGGACGTGATTTGGTGCATGAAGCATAGGTTTTCAGCTGAAATCACAATGCATTGTCTGTTTTGCCATGCATGAATGGGTGAACTATGACTTACATACCTTTCATTTTACGTCAACTATGATGGTGCTCAACTTCTACCAAGGTTACTAGTTGCCAACTTCAATTGATATCCATGTATGTCAAAATATGAGAATGAAAGATGAGTGAATGCTTGACATGCTGTTTTGCATTTATTTACATGTGTGGTATGTTTAGTATTTTACATTATATTTATGCCATTTTAAATTATGTGAATGAGATATATTGTATTGTAAATGTACCAAACATTTTATGGTAAAAAATGAAAAATAGTTTCATACCAGATGTATTGCTGTTGTTTCTATTTAACCGTCGTCTTGCTGGAAGACCTAGAGAACGGTGCTTGTGGCTAATCGACTGATTGAGACATGTGGCCATCCTATCTCTCAAACTATATGAACATGCTTCTATTCTGTATATTTTGAAAACGCCTTGGATTTCATTGCAGTCAAGTTTATGAAGAAACTTCCATTATTTACCCAATTTGTTTGCCGATATCCCTGCGTTTATAAAAATGACATTATTCGGAAGAATTCGTAAAGTTTGCCAACACAGCATTATAATAATATATCCAATAATATTCATGTTCTTTTAGAACTATTGCGGTATAACCCGAATGCAACATTGCCAGAAGTGCGCGTAAAATATTCGAAGAAAGCCTGTGAGATATCTGTCGAAATAATAGTACGCTACGTCTATTTAATATATAGGACGCCTTATTTTGTTAATATTTGAATTTCTTGTCATCTATTAACTAATATTTTAGGCATATCCGACATGCACCGGTAACTGTAGATCATAGCTTCATTAATTTAATGTGTGTAAACTAAACAACATTGAATTCAACCAGGTAGACCTACACCTTGCGTATTATTTCATGTTACATACATTTTAATGAATTACTGCTGCTTGCTAATCCATTATAGATATACGGTATAGAAAATACGGTAATTTGTGCACACGAAAAGAGTCGAAGCCAGGTAAAGAGTTTAGGCATTTAACTCGATGAGTATATTCTACTAAACATGATTCGAAAGCAACAGTTGGCCTTTATCTAAAGTCGCTGATCGCCAGTCGGGCGCAATAGTGTGAGGTGTGATTTGTTGCTAAAAAACGCCCATCTTGTCTATGCTTTTGACCACAAATGCATCCTCGATACCCAAACCAAGTGACTACTATTTCGTATGCTATGCCAGTAGCACACATGTTTAAGGAAACACTGTACTTGTAGAGGATGTCACTATTTAATGCAGTTTGAGATATACAATCTACAAATGCATCCTACTGCGGCTACGGCATCTTACCTTACAGACGTCCTGAATATACATTTGAGTCAATATCAATTTAGCCGGCTTCGTGGCATAGTGGTTAGAGCGTCGGCCCGGAGTCGCGTCATACCAAAAGAAGTTAAAAGGTGGTACTTGTTGTTCCCCTGCTTGGCGCTCAGCATTAAAGGGGTAAAGCAAGGACTGGCCGGCTCGGA
>JAUTBQ010179174.1:0-11126 GCA_032361185.1 Lepetodrilus ovalis
GTAACGTACATGTTATGTATACTCTCCCTCTGTCTTGTCTATGTCTTTAATTATTATGTATTCTGTCAATGTATTCTGTCAATGTATTCTCAAGTTTCAAGTTGCAAGATAAATGTCAACACTTTGAAATAAAATCAAATATATATAAAATTAAACATCTGGGTTATACTAGTATACCCATCCCCAGTGATGTAATATTTTACTTTGAATGGTTTTCACATAAAATAAATACTAGTAGTTTAAAGTCCCAATTGATCGATTTTTACCATAGTCGCTCGATCTGACGTTTAAATTTTGAAGGCTTATTGTTCTATGAAAAATAATAGTAATTGTAATGTTTTTGTCAGTTATTTACAAAATATATGCTATATTATCAAGTTCAGTGTACAGATATTAGAACACATAACTAATATAGCATGGATAACATGTGTTATCATTGTCCCCAACTTTACGTCTTTCTCTTAACGACACATCTAATCAACACTGTTCCTTTTGGTTAAGACAGCATTAATTTCCGTCATTCTTTCTAGTTAATTTTACTTTGCATGTAAGGCTAGTCCAGAACAGAATATCACGAACCATTTGTCCGGAAATGGATAAAAAAGTAAGAACTTGGAGAATATATTTTTTCATTGTATTTTCTGTAAGGCCAATAATGATAATCACGAGTGAAATAATAATGTCTTTAATGTACATGTTTGACTGATGATATAGTAATGAAGATATATAATAGGGACATGAAACGTCATATAGAACTATCAAGTAATTTACATATTTATTATTACATGTATTATTCCTTTATGTAACTGCTTTTTAGTCTTAATTACTGTTAATTAGGTTAATTAAACATATCTCCAATATTGTATTGTGCAATCCAGTTATTTAAAGTTATGTATTTCTATATTCCTAGAAATTGTTTTCCATACTCCAAGTAGTGAATTGTGATACCTTTTGAGAATGACTCATATATAAACACTATTACATTAAGCCATACCCAGACGAAGTATGGAAATAATATTTACTTAATGTCCGAGAGACAAATCCACCCTAATATATCGCTTCTATGTTGATATTTGCAAACAATAGCCCCTTAAGACAGTACTACTGCTGATCCTGTGATCAGTCAGTCAAGGTGATTGATGGGGAATATATTAGTCCTGCTTCAATTCATCTCCAACAATACATCATTCTGTTTATGCCATGTCAACTGAAGCCCCATCGATCGTAGATCACGTGACTCTAAATCATCACGTGACTGTCAATCAGCATGCAGATCAAAGGTCTACTTACGTCATGCAGTAATCTCATCTGTCATAAAGAGAAAATAAGTGCTTTACTGAAAACTATTGGTTGGTCGTCGTTTATAAGCTGTCACCTTGCATGATATCGTTTTATCTATTATAGTAATGTTTAAAACGTACTTGTCTTATATAATGCACAGGTAACACAACTTCACAAGTATGATCCCAGGTCCCGGGCAATTACACTACAGGTATTCAACAAAATTACATTAAAGAGAGAATTAATTTATTAAAGTGTCTCAAAAGTGTACATGCATATAAACATGTAAACTGTCATATTTTCTTTATATAAATTGTATTAGGATTCAAAGTCGCTTTCTAGATTCTTTCACTAATAACTAGTATATTAACCCTCTCCCTGCTGGATTAAGAACACACACTGCTGTTTATGGCATCTCCGGTTGCCGGCAACATGGTGAGGGTTAAAACAGTTTTAAATTGTAACACTTTCCCAGCCAATATTGGCTTATGAGACACTAGCAAGAACCTGTTAAACATAAGATACATACAGTAAAAAACAACATAATTATTATACAAAGATATGCATGTAAGTATGTTTGTATTTTATTATTTAAATTTTGTATTTTGTATTAAAGGCCACTGAGCGGATAAAATCTTGTTCCCATTGCTGGATGACTAGCTGTAACATTTTTTACCATATATTCTTTAGTATTTACTTTTCACAATTAATGAAGAATAACCAAAAAGGGTCGGGTTACTCTTCAAGACATTGCAGATACACTGAAAGACGACTGCGGGCATACTGAAAGATGTATGGCACCAGATTTCCAAAGTTCCAAAATGTGTTTGAAAGGTTCCCCCCCAAAAGCATCTACAATAGGCACTTATTTTCCTTTGCTGATTATACTATATACCGGTAATATTAATACATTACATCGGTGTGGCTTTTTTTTAAAATAATAAATGTTGCTTCATTTTTAATATTTCATAAACATCCTCTCATGTGGAATGATGTGCATGAATGAACTAATGCTCTTTATTTTTCTCCAATTGATTTTCGGAGAGTGTACAAGATAAGGTGTTAACACATACATTACAAGTAACATATAAAACAATGTAAACTGGTGTATTCTGTAAATCATAAAATTTTAACGAGGATAATAAGTCATAATTATGTCGCTAATAGGTCGATAATCCGCCTGTCGTTAAAGTTTAATGACGCTAAGATTTTATGATTTACAGTAGTATGTATTGACAAGATAGGTATCGTGAAACTGGTACAACTAACTATTGCACTTGTCGTACGTTCATGGTTAAGCTTGCTTTGTAAAACTGGTCCAAAATGATCATGCCAGAAGTTGCATTGAATCAAACGCCTAGTATGTAGTAGTAGAGGTCGATACAGAAAGTTTACATCAAATGTTGAAAGAGTTCTGTATCATAACTGGAAATGGTATTCATTAGCATTATTATAGATACATAATGAAAAATTTAAATTGTATTAATAAAATATTATATTTCATAATTTAATATTTTAAAACACATTTGGTATCAGCTTGGTTAATGTTAAGAAAGTAGTCCATACAATCTGACCCTAATCGAATTTCTAATGTTATGCCTGAAAATGGTAATTCTAACAGACTATGTATTATTCTACGCAAGTTCCATGTGGAATAATAGTGTAACCGAAGTTATCTAGGCTTGCTTATATACGTCATGTACAAGCTCGATTTGTTAAATGCATATAGTACTTGGAATAAAATTACAAAACATTTAATATTCAAATGGACATCTCCCAATTATTGTGAAGTACTTGTTGAAACCTCGTCCACCAAAGTCTCATAAACCATGAGACTTTCGGCACAGGGGGTTATTGCATGACCTTTAACCGACACCATGACCTTTGGGCCTGTCGGATGTCCCTCGTGCATGTGGACAAACAGGGACAAACGAGGCGCCGAGTTATTTCACGTGTTATCACTCACAGTGTTGATATGTCTAACACTCCCTGGGTTCCATAATACCTGGCCTTGTCTAAGAGAGTTATCTGTTCTTTCTAATGGCTGACACATTTGGTAGATGGCGTTAGTGATAGGTACACTGCATGGGGCATCTGAGGAGGGTGGCGGTTGTTTAAATATATATACAATTGAAAGGTGATACTAAACCTACCAGTGTCTAGACATTGGTAATATATTCCATGTGGCTACAGCAAAACACTGAACTGTTGCAGATAGATTGCAGTTTTATTCAACACTCGTGTATCGAGTTTAGTGTAATTGTTTACCATTGCATGGTGTTTCTTGGGGGTTTGTGTAGTATATACTGAACGGGACCTTCACTTTTGCTATGATTGGATTGAATTGAATTGTATTATCGTTATCGATATCGATATCGATAATTGTCCAAGTGGTAGAAATAAAGCATGGGCGTAACACGCTATGTCAATGGTCAATGGTCAATCCCGGCCATTAGTACTACACTTAACCTCCGGCAAAGTTGTTCCAGGTTTTCACCCCGCCACAAACACGTTGTAGATATATCACTGAAACTACTACCACGTAGCATATGATTCTGATCATTCGGTGTTCTCAGACTCAATGCAGTTCATTTGGATATTATGTAACGAAATTATATAAATTAACCTTGGCAGAGTATCCCACATTACAGAAATGAACCCTGGCAAAGCATCCCCAAACACATGTGCAACTCCATCCCGATTCCAACCATACAGCCCCCTCGGAATCCGATATACTGAAATAAGCTTGCTGCATTCTCTCGTAAAACACGATAATTTCATTACGGAAGATAAAAATGAGGCCTTGTTTGTGGACGCGCTCTAGATTATACCAAATGTCACACATGAGTTTTGAATTTGGAGACTATTTATGTGAAATGTTATATTGTCTGAAAGCTAACAAGCCGTAGCGTGAGACATCACGGTGAACACACAGGCATCAGCATACAGCTAAACTATCATCAAAGGACATGAGGAACATTAATTTGAGGTTTTTGTTTTATGCCTTGGATGTCATGACATCGGGCATGAATGTCATGAGGTCATTAATTAGTTTCAGGAACTATACAGGGGTACAACTACGGTTAACACCTTATGGACAAGTTGATGTATATGGGAAGACATCGTTCTGATAAACCTTATCTCGACAAATCCCTAATTAATTGAAGGAGCTATATACTCGTTGAAATGGAAAGAAAACTGGTTATAAACCAGTAAAACAACAACAAATTGAAATACGGCTATTTGTATATACTTATACTGAACTATATCAATTCCATATACCATTAGTCAAGTGCTCAGAGCATGCCCCTTTAGTGATGTGGATAGAAGAACCCTTTTATTATAAGTATATAAAACAACAACGGGAAAAACACGGCAGCAAGACAAAACAACAACCAAAAAAACTATAGAAAATAAACCAACATATTTAAAAAAAAATAAAAAGTATATCTCTCGTATTGTATCCTCTACGTTAATGGACTTCTGACAGCTTCTGTTCTCTCGGCACTTATAAGCTTCAAAGGAAGTATTTAACACTGCAATGAAAGCATTTCTCATGTAGGTATGCCAGTCATTTCATCACAGCATAAATGCAGCATACCTGGAGAATAATAGACATCGGGGGTGTAGGGATATATAGGTGCGCTGTACACCGATCTGTCTGTATCAGTATGATGACTACGACGTCAGACGGCAGTCCGTGCGTGTATTAAACCTCTGCACACACTAAGTGGAAGATCAAAGAGGAGCTGTATCGACGACCGATTCGTACAGGCTCTAAAAGCTTCTGAACAGCAGAATACCATACAGTATACGTTGTGTTGAGAATTAACTGACACTTATAAGCCCATTTGCAGAACACGATATTTCATTACGCGAACGTCGGAGGTGCAGTGTGGTTTATGTAGTCAAGCAAGCGTGTCGTAGACTTCATTACCTTTTTAGTCAACGTCACCGTAAGTAAATAACCGCAAGCTTACGTCCGTCAATGTCATTAAATAGCTATGGCTACATGGCGGATTTTGATGGTTATCGGAGATTATTACCATGTTCTAGATCAGACCCCACCTTCCATAGATCAATCGGAGCTCCTATGAGTGTCGTAACTACCATACGTTAACATTGGGTTACGACTCTCGTAGCGCTACGATCGTTCGGTGTAACGGCGGCCTAAACTCTCCTGGACGAAGCAGCGTAACACTAAGGTAGTCGTAACTCCAACCTTACCATTGAATAGTGTACTATAGCCTTCGGTTAAAGCTGATCAATGCTACTTTAGAGTTTCACCGTTTCGTAGACGAAAGCCCTGGGTCTGTATATTCTCGAAACTTCGTAAGTCTTAAGAAGTTCGTAAGTACTAAGAATTTGCCAAACTGGTTTCCTTCACATGTTACTTTTTGAAGAGATCTTTTCTCACTAGGAAGTTCGCAGGTTAAGAAGTTTCGAGAATACGACCCCATGGGTTAGCTATGAATGATGCTACTACGATCGTTAACAAAGGTTACATCACGTTAACTACATATAACAGTGCAATCCATCCTCGAAACACCAGCCGTTATTACTACTTAATACTAAGCAGTCACATTGGCAGGTGTTTTGATGATGCGTTATGTACATCATACGTTCTTTGTATATGGGTAACATGAACCTGCAGGAGACCTAGACGATACATCCGGTTTCGGTGCAGGATCTTGAGCTCTGATCCCGGTGGCATAAATCCCAGATCGACTTCTTGAAGGTAATTTGAAGGACCGAAAAACGACATTCCGTCAACGAGGCGCGGGAAGGCTGGACTGTAAAATCGTTTGTTTAGGATTTACAGCTATTAGCTCGGAATCCACCCATGAATCTCTCTCGAGCCAGCAGGAAGAATGTCCCGGGTTATCCCCCCTTGATTCGTGGCCCATTGTACTTTGTTCCGGTGCCGATGTCACGTGTGGACTCGCAGATCACCGTGTTTGCCCGAGGATCGCTGACAAATAAAAAATCTTAAAGCTAGCGTTTAGGTTTGTCAATATTTGGAACCTTTGATCGGACTTCGGGGCAACGAGACAGATACCTTAAACACAGAAAACTCGCAAGTAATTCTACGGGCAATATTTGTGCTCTTCTGATGGATTCGCCATATTCGCCAACTTCCCGTCTGGCATGTCGCGAGGCCAAGAGAGGGGGTTTAGCTGTATTCGTTAAATCCCCATGTTCTGCTGAATGTAACTGTTAAGATAGGTGGGGGTGGTAATGGGCAACGGCGGGACAGGGGGGTGGGAGGGGTGCTATTGGAATGCCTGGGTCTCTCTGGACATTAGACAGGTATGGCTAGAGTTTCATCCTTGTGCATGCGTACATTTCACCACTAAGTCAGATGTTCATCAGTAGTGAAGGACATGTATTAATATGCGCTACCTGAAAAGCGGCTTTGTCCCTTCCCAAAATCAAACGTTAAAATGGTAGACAGAGCATGCTACGAATAGTTCTCTGATACCACATATACTACGATGAACAGAATACAGCAAAACAACAACAACAACAACAACAACAAAATAAATCAATAAAAAACAGCATATCATTTGTAGAATTATTATTTTTTAAATATAAAAATTAAGCATAGTGCAAGATTACACGAAATTGAAATACCAGTACTTCTCTCCCGTTTACAGTATTCAGACCTTTGTATTCTAGATTTGAAATAATTCATTCCACTGCTTTCTTAAATGAACACCATAAAAACAGTTCCTATTGCAATTTCAAACTCCTTTTATTCGTCCTTGTGAAATTCTGAAAGTATGTTTCTTGTAAAAATGCAAACATATTTAGTTTAAACATATTCTATTCAAGAAGAAAAGCAAATATTACAAGTTATAGCAACTTAATGAAAACTGATCCAAGAGGAAGAAAATATGTAGTTGATATGTTATCATAGTCGACCTCTCTATTCGCATCAAAACAAGCACTACTGATAACCTGTTTGTCGTTCAAGCCATGCATTGGGTCCTATAAGACAATAACAGAATGGCATCCACGTCGATCATCGATATACACCCCTCCTGGCAAGCTGCCTCTCTTGCACTCTCTACTTCATTTTTCGATTATTTATAAATAGCGTGAATCAACGAGAATTAATGAGGGGGAACAAGCACCTGCTATTTATATAGGTTCAGTGTGATTAAAATCCGAAGCAGAAGTCGACGTCCAAAGAACTGGATTCTGGCAAAGGAGTACCCCCCGAAGGCCATCTTGGAGAGGCGACAGCCAACGATTTCCACTAATCTGTGCATGCTAAATAAATAGCAGCCGAGGAGGTCTTGATGCTGTGAGAAAATATGGAGGTCTCTCTGAGTCATTGGCTGAAGAGATGTTTGCATTAGGTCACATCAAAAGACATAGCTCGAGGGAGAAGCTCGATCCAACAATTCGTTTCAGATGCGACCAGGTTTATAATTTGTATAAACCCGGCTTCTAGCAAGTGTGAGAACCATACGGGCGTGCTTGAGACCCGGGCGGAACAAGAACACGCCGTGGTTAAAGGTATTTCGACTTTTAGACAAATCCTTCAGATAAAGCCATCCTTGGCTAACATAACCTCTCCGTATTGTCACATGAATGAATCGGTCAAACAAACATAACTATTTTCGCGTCTTTCAGGTATCGACTGAACAGAGCCACCTCAAGCGGGAAATCTAAAGATATGTCCGTGGCTTGACAAACAACAAACTTTTAAAGTCTCAATGTTCTTTGTCTTACTATAACCCCCACTGTCTAATCGCTGACGAGTGGTCACTAAACGCCTACATTCCCATATCCCCCCAGGTACTGTGGCCGGAATCTCTTTGTCCATTGTACCTTGACCATTGTCACCTGGAAGAAACGCGCACCCTCCTCTGTCCCCCGTCTACAGGATCTTCCTGCCTGCCCCCGAGCATGCGCTCTGTAATGCAAGAATTCGAAAGTTTGTTTGACGTCAGACATACACCCTCGTTTGTTCGCTGGCTGGGCATTGGAGCTGCGACAAACACCGCTTCTATTGTACTCGGACACAATGAATGCCCGCTAATTAATTTAATACATTGAAATTTGTTTTCTAACATGACAGTTTAGCAAATGTTCCGACTTCAAAGATGGCGGTTGCTTTTGTGCTATCACGCACATACCTGCGCGCAGCGTTTGTCTATCTTCCGGCTGATGTTTGGTTTGCTTGTACAATAACACTTGGGGGTGATACATTCTGTGTATTCCATCGGCATACAGGTCCACCAAGCAGCAGCTTGCGGGGAAGTTACACCATGCATTGACAAACGAGATATGTTTTGAATCTCATAAAGGAGAGATGGTATTCAATGTGTGAAAAGGGAGCTGCTACAGGTGTCCTGTCATTAAAGAAACACGCTAAGCTTTCCCAAATAAACGACGTAGTATTTCTTTTCCAGAAAACGGAGTCTTTATATTAAGCACGTTTTCAACATTAAATCTGAAATGAAGTTAAAAAAAGACACAACAAAAGAACAAATAGAAAAAGGGAATAAAACAAATCCTTGATTAAACTTCGTGAACGGTTAGCTTAACGTAATTGTTGACTTTAATTGTTAGTGTTATTCGATTTATTCGATCGGCAGCAAATAATACGACATGTTTCAAATGACAATGGGACGAAAATAACGCAAAATCATGTGTGTTCTCTCTCTCTCTCTCTCTCTCTCTCTCTCTCTCTCTCTCTCTCTCTCTCTCTCTCTCTGATATATGTGAAAAGCGTACAGTCAACTATTCAACCACAATAGTTAATCATTAAAGCTTTGTTACGTTGCGATTCATTGTAAATAATGGCAGCTGATATTACAGGTCATTTATGCTGACGGACACGTCGGGGTTCTCAACCTCCTCTTTCTTCGAGTTGCTCCAGGCGAAGTTGTGACCCCACTGCTCCGACTCGTGGTCGCCGTCCTCCAACTTGACCTTGATCGGCACGCGGATGTCCGGCAGCGGATAATTTCTCTAGAAATGTTATACTAACCAAAAGGTGTCCGAACGATAGTTGCATTGATAGGCCTAAATACTAAACTACTCACACAGTGTAAATAATAAAATAACAACAATACAAATCAATGGAATTACTAACTACATGCTCCTACCAGAAGCGGGTCCACTTTTCTTTGCCTTTTGAGGCGTTGGTTTGAAAGTGTAGCAGTTGCCAAGATCCTTGGACAAAAACTGGGTAAAATTTCTGGAATAAAAACCCCTGTCAGTAAGGCTCCTATCAATAGTTGTGTTAATATGCGCGCGAGCGCGGGCACACACACACACACACACACACACACAAACACACACACACACACACACACTCACAAACACATGCACTCACATTTACTTAGTGTATTGCTTGGCAAACATGCTCCAAAAGGTTGTAAAGACACCTAGTTTAAAGACGGATACTTACTGATATGATGAACGGATATTAATTGCAAGACGGGAACGTAGAATAGCGTAAATCTCGCCTTGAAATTCACGTGCAACTCTATCGTGATGACCGGAATTTTCAAGAATTACCAACCTGAGTCTAACCTCTCTTATCTGATGGAACTAATTGAGAAGGCTGTCAATTTGATATTGATGGAACACCTCAACACCTCTGCTTTTCTGGCCGACTTTCAATCTACATATACCGCCCGATGCATGCTCAGCACTGAGACGTCTCTACTGTGGATTCTATGTGGATTACGCCGTGCAGGTGACGCGGGCTACACAGCTTCATTGGATACTCCTCGGTTGCTTTTGACACAGTTGATTACATAGAGACGCTTCTGGAAAGAGTAACCTTGGATTTTGGACTGTAAGGCACCACCCAGACGTGGATGCCAATATATTTGGACAATAGTAGTCAAACTGTCAACATTGGCTCTCACATGTCTTGTACTGCCAATCTCGACTATGGTGTTCCTCAAGGATCTGTCTTGGGACCAATGTTGTTCTTGATATACAGTTTGGGAAATATCATTACAGACAATGATATGAAATATGAATATGTTGACGATACCCAGAACATGCTAAAGCTATAAAATGAAGAGCTATTCGTTGGAACCAAGAAGCGGCTACAAGCGGTCACTGATACGCATGTCAAGTGTTGGAAACGCCAACATCCCGTGTTCACAACACGTCAAGACCTTTAGTGCAATTATCGATGATGAACTAACAATGGAAACGCTAGTTGACCACCTTTGCAGAAGTTGCTGCTTTCATCTTAGATCCAACGGACAAATTCGCCACCTTATAACATAAGAATCTGCAATAACACTTGTTCTCTCCAGAATAGATTACTACAATAGCCTTTTGACTGAACTAACTTAAGAAATACAGAACACCGCAGCGGAAATAATCACTAGAACTCCCAAACCGTGTCCTTTAATTCTGAAGCCCGGGTGCAATTCAAGGTGCTCTAACTGGTATGGTTCCGTCATATCTGTTCATCATCCTTGTGTCATACAAGCACAAACGTTCACTGGACATCTACCTACATCTGCTTCCTAATTTCCTATATCACCATACAAACTCTTCCATCACGGAACAAATATATTTCTACTCTGTGGCTGTTTTCTCTGGTATGATTTCCCAACACTATATAAAACTCTCATAAACATTCAACACATGCATTCAACACCCATATATACATACACCTTTGTAGCACTTTGAGCATGCACATTGTGCATAGAGGCTAGCACGTTCAAAATACACATTATTATTATTATTATTATTATTGTTACAGATAGAGATAGTGATAGTGATAGATAGATAGATAGATAGATAGAGAGAGAGAGAGAGAGAGAGAGAGAGAGAGAGAGAGAGAGAGAGAGAGAGAG
>JAUTBQ010179185.1:0-11125 GCA_032361185.1 Lepetodrilus ovalis
GAGGACGCGTAGGAGAATATTTGTGCGTCCAAACTTGCATTTTTTGCGTATCTGACGCAGGATTGCGCGTCAGGTAACTGCTGGTGTAATTGTTCTTCCAATATGTCTGCTAGTTCTTGAAGGACCCCCATGGGACCTAGAGCCGCTTCAAACTACTTTGTTGTTTAAATATAAATAAAGTTCCTCCACTGTAAAATAGTTTCTATTATTTTCATTTAACAGAAGAAGAAAAAATCTATGTGAACTACATCCTGGCCGCGAAGAGTGCCCGTGAATCGACGAGAAACGGCAGCGCAAAGCTAAAGGAGCTGGGGCCGTACCCTCGAAACTTATTAACTTACGAATTTCTTAGTGAGAAAAGATCTCTTCACAAATTAACATAAGAAGGTCCAGTTTGGTAAATTTTTAGTAATTACGAACTTATTAGGACTTTCGAAGTTTCGAGAATACAGGCCCTGAATTGTAGTAACTTGAAATTATGAACAACGATTAAACAGATCATGATGTGTTAAAGTCTTTAACAGTGACGATGACTTGCGTCGGTATTTCGAATCACGATAAATACATTATCCGTCAATAGAAATATAATTTTGGTGTCAATTTTAAATGTGATGGTGGTGAAAACAGTAATGTTGCAGTGATCGTGTAAGTGGAATCAGTCTTGCACGGGAAAACTGCAGCTTATGTTGTATACCCACAGGGAGTTGAGAAGGAACACAGAGTGAAACATTTATACGCCATTATTGTGGTTCTTTTAATTTTATGTCTATTAATGTCTTGTAAAATACTCTGGATCCATGTACATCATGTTGTAAACAGTAGATAATGAATGGGATAATGGGATGAGATTGTATTTTAAGATTGCATACTGGAATACCACATCATTGACAGCATTTCACTATTGCCTGTTTTATTCCTTGATAAGTAATTAAGTATGTTGTTATTTCGAACTTCTGTATACATTCTTCGTATTTGAGTAGTTCTCCTGAACTCTTCAAGAAATCATCAATAAATAGAACACCTTTCTTCAACCAAGATTTATAACAGACCGATTGTTCACAAATTCTAAAAAGTATTTGCATTATACCATACTGGTTGACTTAATATTTCTAAGATGTTTAAACGGATATAACCAATATTCTGAAAACAAATTCCATTCTTTACACATCTTTTTAGATTCAATCCATATTATTCATTGTATTTTTTCAGTGTTTATTTTTAACCCAGAAAATCGTGCAAAAAAAAGCTATGTGTGCAGTACTGCATACAAACATTTATTGGTTCCACCCAACGTCAATGTAGTATCATCTGCGAATTGTGCTAATAAATATTCAATATTACCTATTTTTATACTATTGACATTTTTATTATTTGTTGTAATTATTGCTTGGCATTTCTACTCAATGGGTGAATATATATGGGGAAATATGGTCTCCTTGTCTGCAGCCTCTGGTAATTTTAATGCATGTACCTGGAAAGCCATTTACTACTACACTTGATTCTATACCGTGAAATAATACACCAATCCATTATAGATATACATTGCCTGTATACTGGGGCGGGATGTAGCGCAGTGGTAGAACGTTGGACTTCGGATCAAAAGGTACCGAGTTCAAATCCCGCCCCACGGAGGCCCCGGCATCAATTTCGCAGAAGTATTTCTGACGCGATATTGGTAGGATGCACTGTCTGTAGAGTGGCACTACAGTTATCATCCTCGGTCTGTCAGTACCAGTCGGTGCTCGCAGGTTTACTGCAACATTCAGCGCTACGGATGTTGTGAGGTCCTCCTGCCCTAAACTGACAAGTCGTGATGTTAGTGAAAGATTCTAGAAAGCGACTATAAACCCCATTAAAAAAAATAAAAAAAAACACACACAACAGATTTCCACTTGCAACGAGTCCATAGAATTTGACTTACAGTACACGCTTGCATGGATGGGCTATAAATAGGAATGATGCAACTTCCGTGCTTCTATATAGACACCAAACTGATGGTCGGTATCTTTACGTCTATGCATCTTCCTAATTCATAGGAATTCAACTTCGATCACTTGACATTACTACAGAAGGAAAAACTATTGACAACTTAAAATAATATGCACAGACGCGACAATGCCAACTTTACCCTGAACACGAGCGGCGAAATCTGAAACGTTGTTGTTCAACTGAGAAAAGTAAAAGTGCTGTTGTTGATGATAATCATTAATCACACTTAGAAGTTTAGAACAATTTAGTTTTAAGTATACACGTACATACCACAACATTCATTTAATATTCTATGCTCAGTTTATAGATAATAAAACTTATCTACTCTTGGATAGACAATGCATTTGGCATATCAAACAAAATCAAGGCTGTTGAAGAAAAAAAGTGTTGAAAGAGATTTGACGTTACTTATCAGGTAACGATATCAGTTTGAACCTATTGATATTAAAAGAAAATTGTTTTGAATAATTATTGATAAATATGTAACTTTTGTTATCTATTTCTAAGAGATAATTTACATCAAATGAAAATATGATGTGCTTACCACACAGTAAGTAGCTCTTTTGGTTACATTCCGTGTGCAATATTGATTTGCTTAACGCGATATGATCAACAGATTTTTAGCTAGTTTGTGGTTTTATGGTGGCCATATTGACTAATGACAGCCATCTTGAATTCTGAATTCTTCTGCTATTGCTAGGTGGTGCCATTGAACATATCTCAAAACATAGCCATTGTTATCTTTTTCCTCTAGTTATTATGATTATACGTAAACTTGCAGTGTCATGGTGGCCATCTTGGATTTCGAGATATACGTCTCTTATTGACTATGGCTTTGTGCAAATGTATGAGTTTGTGATAATGTATATTAATGTGTTGTATTATTTTGATGTATGGCTACATTTAGCAGTTTATAAACAAACGGAACATGCTATTGAAAGTTAAGAGGACCACACGGACACACCAGACATGAAGTTAGCATGCCCGACAGTGTTTAAGCGTCATTGCGTTATTTCTACCCCTGTATCAATATTGTATTTTGAATCTGGTATTGTGTACTAGTATAGTGCTATACCTTGAACATGTTCCCACAGTAGTTGCTCTGCTTCACAATGTTACACAACCTCTTAAACACATGCACAATGTCTCCTCGCCTATGTAGAGGCATCGAGTTTCATTGTATCAGACAACATATTTACTCTCCAGAAATTCCAAACAAATCATTTTCAACATCGAAAAATATTGCCGCAGTCATCTTTGACAGAGGCATCCTGACACCAAGGGGTACTTATTTCTGCTCAGGACTCACTGCATGTGGGGAGGTACCCCTGGCACACATCTAGAGATAAACGTGTGCAAACAGTTTAGGAGTTATACCATAACTAGACAAATTTGTAATTTCATTGGATAGATTTTTACACCAAATTCAGCAGGAAAACAATTTCATTGGTTGACTGTTTGCACAAGTTTATCTAAATGTATGCGAGTACATGTACCAACATGCAGTCCTGAGGTGCCAGAATGGGACTACTCACTAGGGATGATGCTAGTTGATCTATGTATAAAAAACTGCTTCCATGAGCAAAGTCACAACACATTATTGATTTTTGTCATATTTATTAATGATACTATAAAATGATTTAAAATAGCTGATTATGAAGCATCCTTGACACAGACCATGCAGTTGCCATATGGAATATTATCGAAGAAGTTAATGAAGATGAGGATAATGAAAAAGTAATGGAATATGCAGCATGTATACTTATAGTATAATATTAAGGTCCTGGGTATCCTTTCACAAAGCTCTCTTAGCTAGAGACCAAAGCACTCTCTTAGCAGTGCATTAGCTATCGGAAAAGAGAGCACTATGGTTTCTTAGTGGATAAGAGAGCTTCATGAAAGGATACCCAGTCAGACGTCAAGATCATCTCCCACAAAACTATCTGAGCACTATAAGGACCGTAACTTTTATACAGTGAGCAACATGTCTCGTAGCATTACAAATCGTTCCGTGGAAGAGGATCCTTCATATCTATTCATGGCTTTCATTCAGTCGCTATCCGACTCGTAGCCCCTCCCTTTCTTGGGACGCTTATGTTTATGCTTCTTGTGTTTCCTGTGTGACTTTCTGTATTCTCTGTCTGAGTCTGTGTCACTGTCACTGTCTGTGTCACTAGTGTCACTGTCTGAACTCTCTGTGTCGGAATGTCTGTCACGGCGATGTTTGTGATGACTCTTTTTCTCTTTCTTGTGCGACTTCTTCTTTGACCTTGTAGGTGATCTTGATCTTGATCTTGATCTGAATATTAATATAATTCATTACAATGACACCAATTGTATAGAATAGTATATAGTGTCCCCTCTATATAAGGCTGTATTTGGGGTCCAGCCTTATAGTACCAGCCTTATATAATAGTGCAGGTAAATAACAATGGGGTCCACATCTGACCCAGCCGTATATCTGAATCCGCTCTGTATCGAACAGCCTTATATCAAGGGGGCACTGTACTATATTGTCATAGCATATTATTACAGGTTATTCTCTGAATATAAGCAAGTCGCCATTGTATTGAAATACTCTGGAAAATAGCTAGTGCAACTCATTCCCTCAATTAATTATCTGACATTGAGTGAGTTTGATCATCTACTATGGTTACCCCAGTTCGACTAGACCGGTGATCGAACTACCCATGGTTCAACTAAAGTGACGTCACAGTTTGGAACTAGACTAACCCACACCCAATGGTGGATTGAACCATGGTAGATTTGTGACGTCACTATAGTTGAACCCTGGGTAGTTTGATCACAGTCTACTCATTATTATTTTCCCCAGGACATTGTTAATTCATTTAAGAGTTGTCTCCCTTGACTTTCAGATGCGGGCATCTGTTGAGTTGTGGGAGAAGGAGATGATCAACTTGGCGCTGGCGGGTCACCCTGACATTCAGGACGTCTACGTGTACGCGTCGCGAAGGTACGAGTCCAGAATCTCCCCTCGTCTTAGCCAGAGCAACTAGGAATTCTTAATGGTTTTTTTTCTTATTTCAGATTAATTTAGTTTCATATAGTATTAATTATTTTGAAATATATATATTGGTCATCATGAATTACATTTAGTCTTCTCTTGACAGTCTCCTTGTACAGTAAGCTTTATGTTCACACACATCGAGGCCTTTCACTATTCTGGCGTATTTACAGTTTTGACGACGAAGGCATGGGCGCTGTTAGCAGAGACACCACACTTCTGTCCGCGGGGTTCAGTATCGTCTTCGTCTTCGTCATGTTCACACTGGGGCGCTGCAATCTGCTGGAACAAAGGGTTTGTGTTTACAGCTGATAACTCCTTGCTGTACATGCACACACTTGTGTAGAGAATGGGCAACACTTGAACATGTGTATACAACTGTGTAGAGAATGGGCAACACTTGAACATGTGTATACAACTGTGTAGAGAATGGGCAAAACTTGAACATGTGTATACAACTGTGTAGAGAATGGGCAAAACTTGAGCATGTGTATACAACTGTGTAGAGAACTGATATTAAGTCCTAGGTCAGTGAACACTTAGTAATGTATGTAGACATGGGCACTGTTTCTTCTAGTAAGTACATCAAACAAGTAATAAATTAACCCTCTTACAATTGGAAGCAACCAGAGATGCCCTGTGACAGATAGATTGGGATTAGTCTGCAGCACACTGGAGTTGTATAGCTACACATGCTGATAACCTGACGATGACCTTGACCTGGTTTGTTTCAGATTTACCTGTCGCTGATGGGAATGCTGAGTATCGGGTTGGCCATCATCTTCGCCTACGGAATAGCGACTACGTTTGACGTCATCTACGGCCCCCTACAGTCTATCATGCCTTTCCTTCTGCTAGGTTCGTCTAGTCGATTCTAGGATGTCGCTCTTCATGAACAACAAATATAGAGCCTGCATTTTATTTTCAGTAAAATTTCGTAAGGAAATCATGTCGGTAGGTAGTCATGAATAAGTTTTAATTTTGGTTATTGATTAAATGTAAGATGAAGCTGCTTATAGCATTCTGTTAATGAGTGGTACATTATAGATCATATTAGTTAATAAATCCTACATTATAGATACTAGTAGTTAATAAATCCTAACTAGAAGTTAATGCCACCAGGTATCGGTGTAGATGACATGTTTGTGATCATCGAGGCTTGGAAGAACTTGTCACCAGAGGAGCAGTTACTTCCCTTGGAACTGAGAATAGCGGCCATGATGAAGCATGCTGGGGTGTCTGTCACAGTGACGTCGGTCACCGACATCGTTGTGTTTGGGATTGGTGCATCAACAGTAAGGAGTATTTCCATGGTGCTCTACTTTAATGAAACCTATTATTAAGTACATGTATATCCATCCATTTAAGATTTCATCCAAATTACATACAGTATTGGCAAAATAATATATAAACAGAATATTGAATAGGGATATTGATAATTTATTGCATTAATCTCCTGATATTCGACAGTGGTGACAGGATATGAATTATTATCTCAAGCCACTTCAAGCTACTGTTGTAAATATCGCTGATAAGCAGACTGATATCTCTTCCAACTTGACCATAACAGAGTATCATATTTCCTGAATTACAAAATCCCTGTATTACTTTGGAGCTTGAACGAACTCATTCTCAAGAAGGTTTCGTAACCTCTGCGTGTACTGATGTATTCTGATTGCGCTGACGACGTGTGTGACGTGTGTGACAGGTGATCCCGGCGCTCAGTGCGTTCTGCGTGTACGCGGCTCTCGGCATCCTGGCTCTGTTCGTCCTGCAGTCCACGTTCTTCGTGGCGTGTCTGTCCCTGGATCAGCGGCGACGTGAGGCCAAGCGTGACGCCTGCATCTGCTGCTACACACACCGCAACTACACGCCCAACAGCTGCAGTCAGACGGCTAGACTCCCTGTCGTCATGGAGAAGTATTACGGACGCTTCCTCGTTAAGCTGCCTGTCAAAGTATGTACCATATGTAACATTGATATGTATTTAATGCCTGGGGTGGAAATGTCCTGGAGGGGTGGTGTGTAGGGCGTAATTGTAGGTGTGTTTGTAGATGTATTGACTGTATTCATGGAGACGGGTCATTGTTTTTGATTGAACAGAAATTACATTGAAGATTACACATGCTAAAGATTTGTTCTCTAAGTTAATTATATGATTACATAACTTGCTTTAAAACAAAAGACATTTTCATTGTTTTCAGATCTTTGTGATAGTCCTGACATTGGGTATTTTTGGAATCTTTTGTTGGCGTTTCATCCTGCTACGTCAAGACTTTGATCTGGTCAACTATATCCCCCACGACTCGTATGCCTACTCTTTCGCCCGCGCCAAGGAGAAACACTTCCCTGAGGAGGGCATCAGTACAGCTGTATACTTTGGTACGAATTTCTGGTATTGTGGCAGGTATTTGTGGTATTGCAGCAGATATTTCTGATGTCTTGATATTCTACTACCTTTAACCTTTTGACAGAAACAACTATGGAAATCTATTGAAATATCTAACTCATAGTGCCATCCGTGATCTGGTTCAAACACTCATATGCGCTAAATGTGAACCAGGATCATCCATAAACTTCCTGAGTTATCTCTCCCTGTCCTGCAGGTGGCTTCAGCTATTACGAGTACTCGCAGGAACTGGACGCTACGTACAAGTTTGTGTCTGAGAGTCGGTACACGCAGAACGGAACCGTCGTGTCCTGGTTCCAAGACTTCCAGGATTGGCGCCGTGGAAACGGTAAGTTGGTCGCCAAGCTGTGACAGCATTAACAACTAGCAACTTAATCTTCATTATCAGGAAAATGTTAAGCCATATTGGCAGCCTGTCATGTCCAGTTGTCATATCCAGTACATGACAGTAGCTCGCTAGGAAGTTGTCTCCAGCTCCATGAATCGAGACCCACCATACCGGGTCTAGCGTGGCTCAGAGTACACCATACATGGTCTAGCATGGCTCAGAGTACACCATACCGGGTCTAGCGTGGCTCAGAGTACACCATACATGGTCTAGCATGGCTCAGAGTACACCATACATGGTCTAGCATGGCTCAGAGTACACCATACGGGGTCTAGCATGGCTCAGAGTACACCATACAGGGTCTAGCGTGGCTCAGAGTACACCATACGGGGTCTAGCATGGCTCAGAGTACACCATACGGGGTCTAGCCTGGCTCAGAGTACACCATACATGGTCTAGCATGGCTCAGAGTACACCATACCGGGTCTAGCATGGCTCAGAGTACACCATACGGGGTCTAGCGTGGCTCAGAGTACACCATACATGGCCTAGCATGGCTCAGAGTACACCATACATGGCCTAGCATGGCTCAGAGTACACCATACGGGGTCTAGCATGGCTAAGAGTACACCATACCGGGTCTAGCATGGCTCAGAGTACACCATATGGGGTCTAGCATGGCTCAGAGTACACCATATGGGGTCTAGCGTGGCTCAGAGTACACCATATGGGGTCTAGCATGGGTCAGAGTACACCATACTGGGTCTAGCTTGGCTCAGAGTACACCATACAGGGTCTAGCTTGGCTCAGAGTACACAATACCGGGTCTAGCATGGCTCAGAGTACACCATACAGGGTCTAGCCTGGCTCAGAGTACACCATACAGGGTCTAGCCTGGCTCAGAGTTCACCATACAGGGTCTAGCTTGGCTCAGAGTACACAATACAGGGTCTAGTCTGGCTCAGAGTTCACCATACAGGGTCTAGCTTGGCTCGGAGTACACCATACAGGGTCTGGTTTGGCACAGAGCACACCATATAGGGTCTAGCTTGGCTCAGTCATTGTACCATGGCACACACAAATCTACTAGGACGGAATCCAGTTTTAGACACAGATTAAGTGACCCCCAAGCAGGTCTCTATCCAGCCTTTAATGTCTGTGTTACTTAATTCCTTTCAGAAACAAGCGTGAGCAATTCTAGTAAGTTGATGGTAGACTAACTATCCGTGTATTGCTTATGTTTTAGTTTGCATGTAGTACTAAAGGTTGCACAGTTATTTTGTTTTTATCTGCATGTAGTAATGACTTGATAATCTTTGTGTAATCTACATCTACTAACACAGAAAAGGAAATCGGTGGCACAGTTATATCAATACATCATGTAGAAATTATGTAGTTGTCATATTATTCTCGCACTAATGTAAGCTCAAGGCACTACCATGAGCTTTAGTATCATATTGTCTGAATAACTAAGTCTTAAGTATTGATAAAATGTTGTTTGACAGCTTGATAGAGGGAGACATGACAGAATGATTTGAGGTTGACGTAGGGCACAACTGACAAGTGTTTACCTTCAGACCTATGTCACAGATTGTCACGTTAATGGTAGAAACCTGTAACCCTCGTAGCACCGAGTGTTGAAGTAAACCTGCAGGCATCAGCTGGTACAGACAGACCAAGTGTGAGATCTACACTGTCACAGGACAGACAACACATTCTAACGTGATTCAGCCGGAAATGTTACTACTGCGAACATTGATGCTGGGTCTACAGGGCGGGTTTGATTTCAGACATCAGACATTTCCCACCGACATCTGCAGCCTTCTAGGCAGTATTCACTATGGAAGTACCTCACGTTTAGTTCATTGCCATATTTATTTCATAGTCATTGTAGTTGTTGTTGTTTTTATTCTGTTGGGGTTCTTGTCATCATTATTACTTTTATTACAATTATTGTTCTTGTTGTTATTTAGTAATATTTGGCATAGGCTACTATTTAGTTTTGTATCAATGTTTTGTGGGAAGATTGGATATGTAACTTTAACATCTTCGTCACAATGCTGTGTGTTCCATGCCAGTCTACCATCTTTTAATAGAAATAATTCCTGTATCTTTCCATTCACATAAAAGTAGATAGATATTCAATAACTGATCATTAAATTATTATTCATATATATATCATCATAGCCTATGGGTGAAATATTCCCACTGTGAAGTAACACACTAATTCATTCATTCATTATTATATATCTAATTGCCACTGTCTAGTATTGTCATATTATTTATAAGTATTTTCATGATTTTAAATGTTTCATGAAATGGTATTACAGTGCCCCCTCGATATAACGCGGTCCAATGCACTGGACGTGGATCCCATTTTTATTTTCGTTATTTTCCTGTAATATCGTACTAGGTGGGTACTATAATGCGGGGGTATGTCATGGACCCCATCTTCAGTGTTATATCGAGGGGACACTGTATGTTGTTTAAACATACATGATATTAATTGTTAATGATCTGTGTTATTGACACTGTGTTATGTAATGTTGTTAAGTGTCATGTTTATTTCTATTTCATTTCTACCAAAAGTGTCATGAACCAACATTAATATTTCCACTGGCATAAAGTTATAAATAACTCGACTAAGTTAATATTTTTCTGTTGGTATTCCAGGCATCCTGCCGACATCGGAGACTGAGTTCAACAACGAGATCTTCACCTTCCTGACCGGCCCGGGCATCCACCTCGCCAGATACGTCCAACTCAACTCCACGAAGCCGCCTGTCAATGTCACAGTTAGTACTCCACCCAGCTGCCTGTCAATGTCACAGTTAGTACTCCACCCAGCTGCCTGTCAATGTCACAGTTAGTACTCCACCCAGCCGCCTGTCAATGTCACAGCTAGTACTCCACCCAGCCGCCTGTCAATGTCACAGTTAGTACTCCACCCAGCCGCATGTCAATGTCACAGTTAGTACTCCACCCAGCCGCCTGTCAATGTCACAGTTAGTACTCCATCCAGCCGCCTGTCAATGTCACAGTTAGTACTCCATCCAGCCGCCTGTCAATGTCACAGTTAGTACTCATGGCTAGTTTTCTTGTCAATGTCACAGTTAGTACTCCACCCAGCCGCCTGTCAATGTCACAGTTAGTACTCCACCCAGCCGCCTGTTAATGTCACAGTTAGTACTCCATCCAGCCGCCTGTCAATGTCACAGTTAGTACTCCACCCAGCCGCCTGTCAATGTCACAGCTAGTACTCCACCCAGCTGCCTGTCAATGTCACAGTTAGTACTCCACCCAGCCGCATGTCAATGTCACAGTTAGTACTCCACCCAGCTGCCTGTCAATGTCACAGTTAGTACTCCACCCA
>JAUTBQ010179196.1:0-11124 GCA_032361185.1 Lepetodrilus ovalis
ATACATACATACATACATACATACATACATACATACATACATACATACATACATGCATACATACATACATACGCAGACATAGGAATACTTAATTAATATGTGTGGTCTACATTATGTTCGTGATTTACGTTCATTGGAATACTGGTATCAAATAGAAGTCAAGGTTCCATTTTCATTATACATAATCTTGATTAGCAAGGCTTTATTTCCGATAAGATGTCACCGATATCCTGTCACCGGAAATGACCCAAAATAGACTTACTGTCCCTATACACTCATATCGATAATCAACATTGATAATTAATAACAACCAGGGAAATGACTTTACACAGACGCTATCAATGTTGATGTTTACTTCTCTCAGTCTCATAAATCTAATTGTACTCTCATTACCAGTTCCAATTACTCCAAACACCGGACATAAATACGAATGAAATAAATAGTATGCATCACATTTGTTAAATTATACAGAACCCAGAACTGCTAATCTTCACCTGACATACTGTCTGTATATCACACTCATACCCATTAATTCGCTATGCATGGACCTTAATGTATACAGTCTGAAATATATTTTAACGGCGATGTTCTAACTCATCCCTATGAGACGGTGCAGTGGGTGTATATTTTATAAATACAGCTCAATTATCGACCAGCTTCTCATCAGCTCAGCCAACCGCCATCAGTCAATCTTGCATAACCTAATCTGTAAATCCCCCTTATGACACTTCTGACAAAATAAGGCCATACTATAAATTAGGGTTATAGTGCCCCTCTTAAATAAGCTTGTACAATCGACACGCACATCCGCACATATTACTGGGAATCGATTCCGCTACGTAATGCTGAAAATAAGTGTTAGATTATAATACGCCTGTTCCTGTCCCCTGATTAGGAAGTGCTATCTTTCCATACCAAATTCACGTTAGGTTTACTTACAACCTCAGTGTATTATGGTTTTGTGATTGCTGTATCGTAGTCGCGCGTGTATATTAATAGGTAGGACACGTGCGTCTCAATGTAGATTACAGATAGCATCTTTAAAATAAATATAGAATGTCTATGTCCTTGACATGTCGCAGACCACATGGCTTGCGGTTCTAACCCGAACTAGGGACATACGGGATTTTTTTTTCAGCATGAGTGTGGTATATTGGCTGGCGATTAGGTCATCGTATAGATAATAGTAGTTATTTGATCCTATCGTACCGAGTCCTTGAGGCTTCCACATTCACATCTGTATACTTTGGACGTAAGTGGCTCTTCCAGTATATTTTTTAAAGAACGGCATGCAATATTTGTCTGGAACCAATTCATACTATTAGTAGGTCTTCTGGAGACAGGATTTCCAGGATGATATATGACAAGATAATACTACCATTACCAGCTAGGGGAAGTTGCAATGTGCATTACCAACGGAAATAAATCAGGTATGTGTACATGTACAGTTTTTAGGTACTGCACACCTCATCTTTTTATCACTGCCATAAGCGTGCACAACACTAAAGATGTTGTATGAGGCGCTATGTAAATGAATATATTATTATACGATATGATGCCATATTAATGTTTCGGTTATGTGTTGTTGTAACTAATACGTTTCGAACAGTAGTGACACTACCTTATATTCCAGGCAAATCGAGGATGCAATAGTGTACAATAACATAACCATTATTCCGTAATCAATAACATCGGGATTTACGTTGTCGTTGAAACATTCAATATTGATGGGACGTTTTGAGCATAAACATATATTCATAACGAACTATATGCATAAATCACGGCACTGACTAATGCGATTTTACCAGCTTGGTGTCTTTAAAAATATTCTGATAAACACATAAAGACATATGTACAGATGTCCACTAGTAGTCAGGATCATCCAGTACATTCTAAGGTAGCCTACAATCCTATCTAAGAGATGGTGTCGTCTCTGTCTAAGACTGACGTCATAAAGTACCAACTAAATTCCCATAGGTAACAGTGTTCAAGCATAACTAGTGAACCAGTGAGCCAAGTACCAGTAAACATACCTTATTGCAAAGGTCACTTTCCCAGTAGACTAGAAATCAAGAACTAAACATAGCTTCACCTGCATTCAATCCCACACAGGAGGTTAACTTGAGGTCACTGTAGATCTGCACTAAATCTCACCTGTTAATTTCAACCAAGATGTCATACGACTCTCAACCTTACAAATGTTAGACACTATCACTATTTGTAATAACACAGGATTCATTTGAAGAGTTGGATGTAGATCTTGTCAAATTACCATTTATAACTAATAACTGGCCGGTAATTACATTTTTCCGAACTGAGGGTCGGCTACGTGATATTTTCCTGACAACAATTTCCAATGCATTAGTGCTTAATAACCTTAAATGTTCTATGCATACCTTAGATGTAAGACGGCTTAGTTTCCTGAGGGAAGAACACTTGCAACTCATCAACGAGACCTTTGGACAAGGTTTCCGTAATGATGTTATAACACACCTGACCGAGAACCAAACCAAACCAAACCACGGACAGGTGTATGACACATGCATGCTGATATATATTCCCGTTTGCCAGATAATCCATCTGGAACCAGTGCTACACAGCATTGCCAGTGGATATAACGCTTGACACTTTCCACTACATGTGCGATGCAGAACGTAATGAACATAGGATGTGATCTTTAGTTTACATCACAGCTCATAAATATATAAAAACACACGAGCATGTAGAAACACATGGCACATCAATAAATAGTTTACCTTATATTTTTTCACGAACATCGCATGCAAACTAGATATATCATGAGGCTAGTAATTACGTAGAAACAAATTTCACGGAAATAAACAAGCACTACAACCTTCAGCTTGATGGATACCAGATAATGTCTTCTATTGATTAGTCCGAGGTATTGAAACTGAAGCCATGAAAATGTGTGATGCATATTAATTAGCAGTCTGGTTATACTATATTTAGATGGGATGTTAGATTGAGGTATCGGCTACAGGTAGACATATTTTCAAAACGTAGCTTATGAAACAGTGCTAGTGTGCACGTATAGTTTATTAATATTTACAGAAATAACCTTAAATATGACATACATTTCATCTGGGTCGCACGGAGGATGAGAAACGCATAAAAAAGGAACGACTATTCCAGGCTGAGAGATATGAGGGCAGAGCATATTCAATACCATGACTATAACGTAGATATACTTGCTTTGTAGTAATCCACAAACAGGCAGACGCGCACATGCGATGTCGTAGGTAAACATATTGGAGTCTCCATGAGTGCGAGCCTCTGATCACATACTACAAAGTACATGTCCCGCTATTAGGAAACCATCTGAGTACGATTTCAAGCTCGTATAAATGGTATGTTGGGATTTGTGAACAAAACGTTGAATTGAGCATGAAATCGTGCTCAAAATATCTCACAGCCTCGGGGCCTGTTCACACAACTCAAGTTAACTAAGACCACATTTGATATAAATACCCAAACATTAGGTAGCAACTGCTTCGCTGTATTTTAAAAATGGTATCGACTGAGAGTGTTAACCAACACGGTCCTGTGTGTGTGTGTGTGTGTGTGTGTGTGTGTGTGTGTGTGTGTGTGTGTGTGTGTGTGTGTGTGTTTGTGTGTGCATGGCTCAAACATTAAAAATTCCTCGTTAAAGTTCAGAAACCGGTATTCAATAACATACATGCAATGATGCAACGTAACGAATAATAGCGATATACTCTGGCATATAATGAACATAACATGTAATAACGTAAATTGATCATGAAATATTCTTATCACAATATTTGTTTGACATTTAAAACAAAAACAATAATTATGTGAATAAACATTGACAATCAATGGATAACGTAATTTTCTTTTTAAAAATTCAGACAAACAAACACTCAATCAAGCAAGTAAGCACTTGACATATGTATTATGCCTCACATATTCTAGGTTACAATACATAAATGAAAGAAAGCTGGCTGAAAATTTGTTCTGAAAAATGACCATTCAGAACAAATTATGATAAATAAATGAATTAACAATGACAATGGCTCTTTAATCGATATGGTGAATGCCTAGTGACATGCAGGTTTGTTTTGACAATAACTTATTGGAAGTAGTGAACACCTGAATGTACACAGTATATCTAAATGCATGAAGCAGGAGCGTGGTTCTGAAATGGTTATACATCTGGGATACGGTAGCAAAGTGTTTAGCAATAACATGCACACCATGAAAACGGTATTGTTGAGTAATCTTGCACACCTTGTATACAACTAGGACGTCAAAGAGGGTCAAATTCTATTTTCAGACATATCCGGATTAAGGATTCTGGTGATAACCTACATGTTGATGGCTGTTGTTTTCTCAACGTACCTACGTAGTATGCTGATCTATCACGCGTGGAGAGCTGAACGTATGCTGAACAACGCGATTCAACTCTGAATCGAACAGAAATTTAAGCACACAAACAGTATTAACGGCATACTAGTACAGTGCCCCCTCAATATAACGCGGTCCGATGCACCGCGGATTTGGGTATAATGCGGACTCAGATATGGATCCCATTTTTATTTTCGTTATTTCCCTGTAACATCGTACAAGGTGGGTACTATAATGCGGGGGTATATCATGGACCCAACTTCAGTGTTATATCAAGGGGACACTGTATTAGGATTTTCTCTGGAGGTTGGACAACCTGAAGCCTACTTTGGTTATCACCGGAACATGATAGACCTGATTAACCTCGGTGCCCTATTAATTAACCCTCTCCCTGCTGCAGGCAAACAGAGATGCCCTAATAAGCAGTGTCTGTGTCTAATCCAGCTGGCAAAGGTTTAAACTTACACATTTATACGAATGTTAAAATAAATAAGAAATGTCCACGGAAGGTTACTTGACACAGAATTCTTTGACACTTAACATGCCATGAACATGATGAAAACTGTGCAAAATAAACATTTTACACTTCTTTACACAAGGGGAATGGGAGACAACCCATACAGTCATACCAGAGGCGTATTCAGGCTGCCACACTTTTCACTACATAGCATATGTAGTGCTACAGAAGCCGTTCAGCCACCAATTATATTTACTACTTTTCATATGGGTCTGTACGTGTATTATTTGTAGGAAAAGTAGCGTAGTAAATGTAGTTCAGTCTGAACGCACCCCAGGTCTGAAGCTTACTTGGTAAACATGAAGCTAGTCGGGCGTGGTATCAGGCAATTGTGATGTCAGTGGAAAACAAGCTTCATCCAAGAAAAGAAATCGACCCCTGGACAAATTAATCAGCGATGTCTGGAACTTAGATCTTACATCATGTTCCACAATATTTCAGTGATGGTCTGTTCATGGTTGAAGACAAATCTGTAATGACCATACATAACATAACTGACCTATCGCAAAGCCACGTCCCCTTGAAATGTCCCTTAAGCGTCTTCAATGATAGCATAGCGTCTATCCACAATATTCCTGTTGGCATTTCCTCCAGGCACACGGTTTCACAATCCAGTAATACCTGAATACAAAGCTGTTGCCTATTACCTTACAAGCTATTGTTTGTCGGACATGTACCGCATGGCTAATCAAGTTTTGCTGTATTCATTGGCTGGCAGGTACTATCAGAATGACAAAACCACAGCAAAACCGACATTGATGATCGTGTCATAAACAGCATCCGAATCACTAAGGCACCCTTTTATGAAACTCTTGCATCAACAAAAAGACAATATAGTGATCTTGACAGTGATCGGCTAGATAGATAGATGCGAGAGGTCTCTGTGGATATAAGAGCTTCATGAAAATGTGCCAAAGGTAATCACACAAGATTCAAACTCAAACCAGTGAGTTTAAAGTCTGCCACTTTATCACTTGCCTTTACACATGTCGTAAAACACAATTTAACAATAAAAAAAAAACTAGACATAACAAAACATACCAAGTTACCCCCAACCCCTGTTTTGCATAAATAGTGTAACCACATTAGGTATGAATGCAGCTTCAGAAATGAACTGTGAATGTGGAATAACAAGTCAACTGACTTCTCAAGTACACCAGCAACAACAACTTGTGGTAAGAGTCATGGTCACTGCCAATGTTGTTCAAACTCATAATCATTAAGGCAACGAACAATATCACAAGATCAAGTAACAAAAACAAGTAACAAAGTCAAGAGACAAGCATGCTTACATAATTACACTGCCATTATGCCATGCTTCAAAATCATAACTAATACAGTAGTTAAAATATTACATATGTAGTCAAAAGTTCATTTAGTTGGCGCTTCTTGTACAAATTGCCATTACGGAAGATTTTATGAATGCTTCAAATTTCACAACACACAACTACCTGCCACTGACATATGGCAGTTTAAATTTTGACTGTATTCATAATAAACATATAGCATAGAACGAATTGAGACCATTCTTGATATACCATCTGCTCTGGTATTTCTATTGAGATGACAACTGATGTGAAGTATGTTTTATGACTGTTATTCTAATTGCCAGGGATCAACCATAATGTAAATGTCTCTGATGAAATTAACATTGCACCATTCATTTCATGTAGAGATACCATACTTGCCCTAATAATTCAAATAAGAGACAATAATTAAATTTGTAAAAATTATTTAGAAAAATACGAAAATTGAAAATGATCTGTGTTCGTATAATTAGGGACAACCAAATTAAAGTACAAAATATGGTTGCAATTGAAATAGTAAAGAAACCAAGGATGTAAAAAAAAAAATATTTAAAATCATATTTGATAAAATGACTTTTCGAATAATTAGAAAATGAAGATAAAAAAAACCAATTGGTCATGTTCATACTTTTGGGATTGAAAAAAATAAACACTTTCAGCGATTAATTTAGGTGTTCAAAATATTAGAGGATTCAAATTATTAGAGTAATTACAGTATCTGGGAGCAGGGTATCCTTTCACAAAGCTCTATTATCTACTAAGAGACTGGTAGCGCTCTCTTATAGCAGTGTATTAGCTATCGGCAAAGAGAGCGCTACCAGTCTCTTAGTGGATAAGAGAGCTTCGTTAAAGGATACCCTGTTCTCCAGGGTTCATATGCACAGACATGGTTTTAACTGTAACTCAGTGAATTTATGCTAAACTATGGATAAACCACAATATTTGTACAGAGTACTCTGTCAATATCGGCATCTCTATACCCCAGCAATCTGCATCGACCGGCACAACTTCAAAGTCCTGACCAACGACAGTGCACTCTTGATAAAATGAGTACCGTAATCCGGCACTCTCTTAAATCCAGCATATTATCTTGGTACCAACGAGTACCGATGTAGACAGAGCACACTGTATTTCGACATTTGCCAGGGGATTTTACCTCAACGCATTTTACCTTGAGGTGGAACCACTAACTTTTGCAATTTACTGTTTTTACATTTAGGGGTGGGAAGATAATGTACAACAGATTGCAAACATCCCACTCAATGTGACAAATATCCCACTCAATGTGACAAACATCCCACTCAACGTTATCACAGAGTGCTGCATCTTCTGCTGTAATATTTCAAATTTCAAGATTTGTTATCGTTTACTACAGGGCTTGACCCAGCATACTTTACCACTAACAGTAAAACTCCCAAATCCTAACCGCTTCGTTTCTGGACAATATATCAAGGAACAAGCAGGTATTAACAAAAACTATATGATCCTGTATACAAATGCAGCCAAGCATGCGATAAATAACAATTTAGACACAAGTATAATAACCAATTAACCTTGATACAAATCAACAAATTTGGAAAACAATTAAATATTAACAAATTTCACAAGATTCTTTCCTTTTGTAGCACACGTTCTTGAGATAGTTTGGAACAATTTTCTCTCTCTATTATGCTCGGTGATAAATGCGTTTTTTAACAAATAAAATGCTGACCAACAACTTGGTCACTTATCTCGGAGATAATATTTTTTTTACTTATAATCCCGCGAATACACATTCATGTCCTGTCCATAATCTATAGAGTTACCTCCCATTGTCGAGTGAATGGGTGAGCGAGGATCGTAATGAGACGAGACTTCCAGCTGTCCTTGAAAGCCAGGAGGAAGTGGCCTCAGTGTTGGCTCCGACATTGGATGCCCGGTCATGTATGCGTCCTTGAACGGAGAGCGTGCAGGAAGCAAACCGTCCTTGTGAGAATTGGAGAACATGTCTTTGCTCAGAAATCGCGGAAACGCGCCACAGCTATTACTGTAATTGTTCATATTTTCCTTCATAGTGTAGCCTTGATACTCCATAGGAACATCATGGATCTGTGGGTAGTTTCCCTCTCTCAGATGAGGGAAGCTGCTTTCCTTGTCAGCTACATAAGGAGTGTTCCTCATGGCTTCGAAGCCTCCCTCGCGGACTGCCGCGAAATTGGTTTCTCTGCTTGGCTGAAACTCGTGCTGTTGAACAGGGTGATGATAGCTTGGCTGCCTGCTGTGCTGAAATGCGAGTTCTCCCTCGCGCAACAGAGTCTTCATGTAAGGGCTTTGAGCCAACGGCAATGGCTTGTTCTCCAATCTGGATCTCAATTCTGAATTTTCTTTGGCCGTCTCACTAGCTGTTGAAAGTAAGCTGTGCTGATCATACATCTGTTCTGTTCCGACATTCTTCAGTGTAATGTGTCCGTCTATTCGCGACAAGGTTTTGCTAGTTTCGTCCTGGTTGTCTTTCGGAGTGTTGCCTTCTGCAAGCGTCTGCTCGGGCTCCACCTCTTGTTTGGGAGACCCGAGCTGGGGCTGGACGTCTCCGGAGGTCTCCTCATTGACCTGCGAGACATCCTTCACGGCCGCCGTCACCATCTGCCGGTACCTCTGGTTGATGCTGGCAATCTGGTCGTCTGTGTAGTCCACGCCCCGCGACTTCCTGAACCGAGTCCTCTTGCGGCCGCGTTTGAAATTCACCGGGAATCCGTCCTTCATGCGTTTCTTCTCGTTCTCCAGGCTCTCGGGATGATCTGGGGTGATCCCGTGCTTCTTGAGGTGCCAGTTGAGAGCGGCCCTCTGTCGACATCTGTAGTCGCATTGGGAACACTCGAATGGCTTCTCGTTGTTGTGTATCCTCAAATGGACCGTCAGGTGTTTTTTGGCGTAGAAGCTGCGTTCGCATCCGGGCCAAGTGCACGGGAACAGTCGTAGCTTCAGATGCACCATGTTCACATGGGCCGCCAGCGTCTTGCGAAATGCGAACTTCATGTCGCAGTCGTCATACGGGCAGGAGTGTCTTTTGATCTTCAGGTGGACAGTGTTGTAGTGCCTCTTGTACTGAGCGTCGCAGGAGAACCTGCTGGTGCAGCCATCGAACTCGCACAGGATGGTCTTCTCCTTGTGAGTGAGCAGGTGCTTCCTCAGGGAGTGCTTCAGGTAGTACTCGTTCCCGCACTGGTCACACATGTACGACGTGAGACTGGACTCGATGATCCCGTGGACCTCCAGCAGGTGCTTCTGTACGTTGGTCACGTAACGGAACTGCTCTCCGCAGACGTGGCACAGCGTGGTTCCGGGCGCGTCCTGCTCCACGTTGTGCTCGGTCCTCATGTGCCGCTTCAGATCCAGCCTGGACGATGCTCGGAAGCCGCAGTGGATGCACGTCTGACACGCCGGGTGCTTGTGGGTCTGGTGATGCTCCAGCGACCGCTCAGAATAGAAGCGGTTCTGGCACATGGTGCAGGCAAAGTTGTAATGTATCTGCAGGTGTCTCTTCCCTGCACTCTTCTTCACGTGCGCGCTCTCGCAGACTGAACACTGGAAGCCACCTTTCCTCCTCAGAAGCCTTGGTTTTCGTGATCGGCCGTCATCTCCCTTCCTCGTCTTCTTTGGTCTTCCTCTGCGTCTTGGGCTTTTCTCTTCTGCCCCCTCCTCCTCTTCATCATCATCCTCCTCATCACTGGAATCATCTGTACAGCTGCTACCTCTCTTGCCTGGCTTGCTGCTGTTGGCTTCTCCTCGTTTGGAGAGTCGCCTGGATGTCCTTCTGGCAGGTCGCTCTTCTCCGGAGGACGGAATCCATTCGCTGTCTGAGTCCTTGCTTTTATTCTTCTGCTCGCTGTCCGACTCGGTATCGCTTTCTTTCAGGATCCTCTCAATTTCCTTCGCAGAGAGGAATTCCTTTTCTTCTACTACTTCCTCCATCTCATCTTCTTCCTCCACCTCTTCCTCCTCGTCTTCTTCCTCCTTGACAAACTCATCATCAGTGTCGGAATACTCGTGCCGGTGTTCGCCCCGAGGACTTCGTGACCGCGACCTCTCCGAGACCATGCTATCGACTCGTTCCAGTTTCATCCGGCCGGCCAAATAATCCACCAGAGCTGCTTTAGCGTCTCCACCTGCCAGACTTTCCGAGTTGTTGTCGCCCTCTAAGTAGCGGGAGACATGAGACTTCGGAGGCTTCCTTCGCGAAGATTTCCGTGCATACGTAGAGTCGTTGTCGTCGCCGCCGGTGTCACCGCCACCAGGGGACCATTTACCAGCATCGTGCGGGGGCGGCCATGCTTGTGATCTTGTGATCTGATGCACTCTGAAGCAGAAAACAACCCACACAAATCAACACTATGATTGATGTAAAATTGACTCAGACATCCGGAAATTCAGTTATTCGGATAAACAGGGGTGGACTGTATCATGGCCTATCACATTCACAGCAGGAGGAAGCCTGAAAATCCTGTAGGACTAAGTGTTGCTGTAAATACGGATTGACTTAGGATCATAGAAAAAACTGCAACAGTATAGACAGTGTTGTATATATGTCCACAAAAGAAGTAATTTTAAGTTGATGTTTCTTATTTCTTGATTATTATTATTATTATACAGTGTCCCCTTGATATAACAATGTTTGATACACCACAGATTCGGATATAAGGTGGGGTCAGACGTGGATCCCATTTTTACTTTTGTTATTTACCTGTACTATCGTATAAGGCGGTTACTATAAGGCAGGGGTATGTCATGGACCCCAACTTCAGCGTTATATCAAGGGTACACTGTAATTACTATTATTAGTGTATGAGCCAGGCCCCCAAATTTTGGATATTGGTACCACTTGGGGGGGCAAAGGCTATCAATATTTTTTTGAAAGCTATATATCCCTAGATCATATTT
>JAUTBQ010179207.1:0-11123 GCA_032361185.1 Lepetodrilus ovalis
TCAGAAGACTTTGGATTACTAGAATCAATGCTGCTTGTAGACTAAACGAGATAAGTTACTCAAGATTTATCCACGGTCTAGGAAAAGCAGGAATTGAGCTAGATAGAAAAATCTTAGCCGATATGGCTATGAACGACGCAGCTGCATTTACAAAAGTAGCTGATGCTGCTAAAGCGGCTTTATAACAAACACTTCATGGGAATCTCCCATGAAGTACACTTCAAAAAACATTAATCAATAAACAACTTAGGAAATCTCTTATCTAACTCGATTAACAGTGGTTTATCTGCATGTACCTTGATGATATCTATCATCGCTTCACTTAAAAGATAACTTCCATCTTGATCGTTGTCTAAATCATGTGTAACGATAGCAAACATACTAACTATCATCGCTAAAGATGCCCAGATAGCAGGGTTTTTACTATACTCTAAAAAGCTATGGTAAGCCCATGAAAGTTGTTCGTAAGCATACTCTAGTTCACCTTTTCTATAAGCTACAACACCTTTAGTATAGTTCATCAACGGCATACCATACGCAGGTAAAGTTTCTATCTCCATCTCTTTGATAAGTCTTCGTGCAACTTCTAAACTTCCAAGCCTAGCCTCCGCCATCGCCCAATCACAACGAAAAGAGTTTTGCTTTGAAACTTCATACGCTTTTTTCATGTTTTGTACATATTTGTCATACTCTCCAGCCATGTGATAGAGTGAAGCTAGTTTACTTTCAAACATGCCAGGTGTTGTTTCATCTAAATATTTACGATATGGCAAGATAAGGTTTATCGCACTATCCATGTTTTTCTTATGGGCAAATATAGTAGCTTCTCTAGTATCTGCTTCTATGATAACATCTATGTTTGTATTTTTAGCTCTGAGTATCTGGCTTAACTCTTTGACTCTATTCCACTCACCAAAGGCACTCGCTTTTAGCAAATTGTTAAAATCATTCATCGTTGTATAATTATAAAGACTGAAAAATGGTATAACAGACGCTACTATCACACCTGTTGCCATCCAGATAGGACTATCGTTGTATCCATAGAAAAAGATTGCTCCACCAACCGCAGTTGTAAGCAATGAAGATTTGAAAATATCTCGTAGATAACTAAAAAAGTTTAAATCTTTTTGTTGTTGGACTTCATAGATAGCTATATCATTGAGCCTTTTTTCACTAAGCCAGTCTAAATCTTTTCTCTGTACACCTATAGCTGCATCACCATGGAGAGATATGTTTTCTAAGCCAGCATTTTTAAGTTTATTAAGTGCTTCTTTGTTGCTCTGAACATCTACAAAACCGCTCTTTTCTTCGCCTTGATGATTTACCGCTGTATATAAAACTTTTCCCATATCTCTTCCTTTGTCAATATCATGTTACCTCTATATCGACAAAAGAGAGAAAAACTTAACCTTTAAAATCCTCGAAGTGTTACACCTGCAAATATCGCAGCTACACCTAAAAAGATATTGATAGGTAACAAAAGGTTGGGAAGCTTAGAAACTCGTTGTTTGGCTTCTGCTAAGTTACCTTTGTTAAATAACTTTTGAGCTTTACTTCGTTGGATATACATGTAGACAAAGTTTATCACCATCACCGTCCAGATAACCTCTTTTACATGTACAAGCCAGTAAAGTTCTGTACCTTTAAAACCTAAACCAACAGCCATCAAAGTAGCTGTCACTATCAAGATCACGATAAACGGTATCACAAGATTAAACAACTTTCCAACTATCTGGAGTGTCTTTCCAAGTTTTATCTTTGGGTCATCTATACTTTGTAGACTAGGATGTACAGCCATCCTTATGGCTATCATTCCCCCAACCCAAACTACTGCTGAAATCACATGTAAAAACACGATGATTGAAGCAAAATCTCCAAAAAGATTTACCATTGATTCTTTCATTTTTTCCCCTATATTTTAAAATTATTGTATTTCAAATCCATCATAAAGCATCTCTTCATCGGTTAAACTTTGCTCTATGTTTGTAACCTCACTAAGTGGTGAGCCATTTTGTAGTAGTGCTTTAAAGTCATCAAGCTGATCATCGTATAAAAAAGCTACAACTTTTACAGTTTTGTCAGACAAGTTTTTAACATACCCCTGTATATGTCCAAAAGCTGCCATCTGCTGTATAGCCTTTCTATATGCCACATGTTGCACTTTACCAGAGATGATAAATAAGTAAGTATTCATAGTTACAATATCCTTATGATGTTCAGAATATTGTAACAGTTTAGTAGTTAAGAGCTACTATTTTACCCTATCTTTTTGTTTAAAGTTTTTTCGCTGAGTTGCATCCAAAATATAACAAATCTATTGATAGCTTCTACATCTATAGGGCTTTTTGTAGCTTCATAAAAATTTTTGATATTGATACAAGCTACCTTTTTATAGTCACTAAAATCTTCTTCTGTGAGTTTTGAGATACTTTGTATCGTATCAAAGTGACTATCATACTCAGAAACCAATACAGAGACAGAAGAAAATAGTTTAAAATCTCCCTCAAAAATCTTTTTATCTAAAGTAGTTGTTTTATAGTTTTCTTGAAGATTTTGAAGTTCTCGTTGTATCTGTATCGTATTTTTAGCTAAAAGATAGTTATCTTTTTTCATCAAAACTCTATCATACCACTTTGCAGTTCGGATATCTTGTGAGATTTTAGTAAAGGCATCTTCGATATGGGTTGAATCTATAGGCGTTAAGTAAAGGTTTTTGCTATATTCTGTTAGCGATATAAAAAAAGAATTAAACCTCTCTAAAAATTTTGGATTTTTAGAAGATATATAATCATTTGCGATAAACTTTATCTCATCTTGAATTTTTAGATTTGTATCTTTGGAGATATTGCACTGTGTTTTTAACTGTTCATACTCGATAAGAAGTGGTTTATCATGATACATTTGAAACAGTATCAAAAGTGAAAAAATCTCCTCTTTTGCAAACAGTTTTTTATCATATCTCTCTTTACTGATAAAAATATCTTCAATTTTCATCAAAGTTGAGAGATGTTTTTTTATCGAAAAACTATCATCTTTGTTAAAAAGTTTTTGATAACTAATCTCTAAATTTTCATCATCTTCTATATCTGTTTTTAATCTTTGTAACTCTTTTGCAAAGATTTTATTTAACTTAGATACTTGATCTGAATCATCCAAAGAAACATATGCAAGTCCAAATTCGTAAGAGACTTTTAAAAGAGAAGATATATCTTTTTTATGCTCTGTAGTTTTTATACATGAATTAAAAAAGTCTATAGAAACAGCATCAAAAAACTCTTGATAGATAAAAATAATAGCAACCTGATAGACAGAAAACTTTTTTAAAGATGATGATTCAAGATTTTGTGCATTATTTGCCATCTTTAACATCTCATCTTTAGTAAAGCTTTTTAACTCTTGTTTTTCGATACTTTCAGGCTCATAATTAAAGTATTGGAAAAGATACTCTAACTCTTTTTCTATTTTGTGTTCTATATATGTATCCAACTTAGCACCTTTTTGTTATATAAACTATACAAATAGTTTAGGGTATTATATTAAAGTACATCGACCATTGTTACAATATGTTAAGTAACTGATAAGATTTAACCCATTTTATAAGAATTGTTAATAATTTTAAGCACTTTTAAAGTTGTAATTTAGTAAATTTTAAGACTTAGATTGAATATTGTTACCATTATGTAACCACTATACTGTAAGGGAGTAGCCATAAGTAAGTATCTAAAAAATCATAAGTCTATGTTGATGATAGGTCCTATGATAACAGACCCGCTCAAAGCTGGTGGCATGAACATAGAACATGAAGCTATCATAGAGCAATTACAAGTACTAGGCATTAACTTTAAAGTGATAGATACAAACTCTCAAGTATACAAAAATATTGGACATCTTTTTTTCTCATCTGTAGTCAAACTTTTTAAAAACATAAAAAACTATGACCATATCCATATCCATGCAACAGCAAATCATCTTGTTGTACTAGGTTCTATTTCTATCTTTTTAGCAAAGATACTTGGTAAAAGTGTTAGTGTAAAAAAAACAGCTGGAAGATTTAACAGAGAATACGAAAGCTTTGGGTTTATCAAACAAAAGTTAGCTGAATATGTTTTAAAAAATGCTGATGTTGTGTTTTTCGAGACAAAATATTTGGTAGAATATTTTAAACATTTTAACATCAAAACTTACTGGATACCAAACTGTAGAAAAGATCCAAAACTAGACCATGAGCCAAAAACATATAGCAAAAGATTTGCATTTATAAGTCTTGTAGCCGAACAAAAAGGTATAGATGTACTACTTGAGGCTAGCAACATGTTAGATGACTCTTATACTGTAGATATATATGGTAAAACCTTAGAAGAGAAGTACACAAAAGAGTACTTCGATGACTATAAGGCAAACTTTAAAGATGTACTTGATTCAAGTGAAGTATTAGATACTTTATCTACCTATGATGTCATCGTTCTTCCAAGTTTTGAAGAAGGTTATCCAGGTATATTTTTAGAAGCTTTTTCATTGGGCGTTCCTGTGTTAGCAACAAACTTACAACCAATCGCAGAAATCATAACAGATAAAGAAAATGGATTTTTAGTAGATATTGGAAGTGTGGAGAGTTTATATCAAGGATTTTTATCTTTTTCTAAAGAAAACTACCCAAACATGAGTAAGAACTCTTATGAGTCATTTGCAAAGTTTAACTCAACTAACCAAACTAAAAAATACCTTGATATTATAAATAGCTAACCTTATACACTCTATTTTAAAACTGATACTTCATAACAAACTTAGTCATGTTTTGAGTTTTTTCTTTTCCTTTATAACCATCAAACTCTGTCTCCCTCTGAACATTGGCTAATTTGAAAAGTATATTTTTCTTTGGTTTATACTTTAGTGCGATGTCTGTTTCTGTTGCATCTTTTTGAGTATTTTTAAGAGATGATTTACTAAAGTTCCCATGAGCTACTGTTAGGCTTAGATTTTTTGGCAATTTTCCTTTAAAATCTGGGATTATATAACTTCCAACAATCTTAACAGCTGTAACATCGGGACGATAAGCATTTTTAGAGTGAACCATACTTGTATATGCTGGGTCTCCTCCCCAGATGTTTAACATCGCATCTCCGTTACTTTTATTTATGGCAAGTATTAGTTTAGCTCCTTTATAGGTAGCCGCAGCTTTGAGTCCAAAAAGTGTAGGGTTACCATCTGTATCTTTGATGTTTTGATGCATGATTTGAGCACCTACCATGGTTTTGATACCATTTGCTAACTTGAACTTTGCCATACCATCAATATAAATGATATTTGCTACATCATATATAAAATACTCCCATGCTTGTATAGTAGTGTTTTTTACAGATTTGTTTATAGCTCCAACGATAGTCATTCCCGCTGTATCTTCAATGCCTGTTAACTTTCCAAAGTTTACAAACTTTCCTCTTCTTACTTTTACAGGTAGAGCTTCATCTCCAGCAAGTGTTTCAAGTTCTTGGTCTCCATATACTTTAACAGAACCAGAAGTTGTAGATTTTTCTCCTATACGGCTCCAATCTGATATAGATCTAGAACCATAAGAGAGTTTTGTGATATGTGAACCCACAACGATAGTATCATCTATCAATGCTTTTGAAGTAACCAATGCTCCTTCATATAAGTTTGGAACAGTTGAAACAGAGTTTTTTGTCATTGGTGTATTTAGTGTGAAGTGCCCTACTTGTGCTTTTAGTTTTTTGTTTTTGTACTTTAGGTACGCTTCTTGGATGTTTGCTTTTGTCTTTAACACTGTAGTTTTATCTTTTGTTTTTTTACCCATGAATTGACCATTTGCTATTTTTGCACTTTTATCTGTTTTAGTAAGACCAGTATCTCCAACAACATAGCCAGTTACTTTTGCACTCACTCCGTTTACCTCAGGTGTAACATATCCTCCTGTGACATAGTAGGTACTTCCTGTTGTTGTATCGTAGCCATTGTCTTTTCCATCTATCACATGGAGTAGTTTGATATTTCCGACAAATTTACCAGAAGTGTTTTTTTGTTTTTTTACAGAAGGCTTGATTGTTGTAGTTTGTATATAAGTTATTTGTGGAGGTTGAGAAACTTGTTGTATAGGTTTGACTGTTGGTAAGGTTTCAACTATTGTTGTTGTCTCTTCTTGAACAAACTCTGCAAGTGGTAACTCTTCTAGTGTTGTATCAGTTGTTTCAACTGTTATAATATCTTCTTCAACTGTTGGTGTTATTTCATCATTTATCATATAGACACTACCATCAGCATAATAGACAAAGCCATTTTTTTTATCGTAGTTAATTATCTTATTGCTTGATGTATCTGTTGCTAATAAGCTTGTCATAAGTAGGCTAGAGATAAGTATAGTATTGTGTAGATTCATGATATACCTTATTATATAATACAAATAAATCGACATTTCAAAAAAAAGTTTTAGTTATAAAAAAACTTTAGTAAAAATTGATTTTTTGAAGTAAAATATACTTTTTTTGTATCATTTTGAAACAAAAAAAGAAAAAACTACACAATTGTCTTAAAAAGTTAACCCAAAAGAACTTTTTTATATTAAACTAAACTTATCAAAAAACTAAAAGGATAATCAAATGAAAGATTTACTAAAAGTTGTTTTTATTTTAATGTTAACTATCGTAGGAGTAGAAGCTTGTGAGACAATAGCTACCGAAGATGTATGTACTACTATGACCGAACCATGTGAGCCTATAGATTTGTGTGCAGAGCCTTGTGATCCTATAGCTGATTAACTATTTGAGAGAGTATGATTTAAGCATACTCTAATTGTTGTGTTTTGCTCTCTTCTATCATCCTATCCATAGACTCAAATAGTATATTTGATGTCTCTTCTGTTTTCTTGAAAAGATTTATTACTAACGCATGCTCTTGTGTTGAAAAATTTTCTTTATGCATCATATCTATAATAGTTTTGATGTTTTGGTGAATCTCTCTATGTGGAGCATCTAACTGTTTAAATACAGTAGTTTTCCCATAATGGTTTTGTTGATTGCTTTTATACCATGAAGCAAATGTACAACTGTTGTGATCTGTAAATTCTTTATCTAACTTTTTAGACAATATACTGTTGTACCCACTTAGTTTTAGTATCATGTGTGATAGTTTTATCTTGTTCAATAAAACTTCATCTGATGCTATATCTGTATCTATTTTAACGATATTTATATTTTTTTTCAGTTTAGTAAAACTTGTGTTGAACTCTTCTAGTACTGTTAGTGAATCAGAGACAATACTTTCAAGATTTGAAGAGTCATCGAGCATGCTTAAAGCATTTTGTTTAAGTGCATTGATGTTTAATTCTACTTCAGATGTTGCTTTTTGCGTTTTCTCAGCAAGTTGTCTAACTTCATCAGCAACAACAGCAAATCCTCTTCCATGCTCACCAGCCCTTGCTGCTTCTATCGCTGCATTTAGAGCCAGTAGATTGGTTTGGTCTGAAATATCTTTGATTAGGGATATAACGTTGCTGATATCGTCTATACTTGAGCTTAGTTGATGAGATATCTCTCTATTGTTATTCGCATTGTTCGATATCAAATCAACAGAACTAGCCAAGTTTTGTGTATTCTCGCTCATGTACATAATATTTTTACCGATAGCTTCATTTGTCTCATTTACACTCATAAGATTTTCAATATTTGTATCCATAGCAGTTTGTACTTTATCCATATTTTCGGTAAGACCCTTGTTGAGCATTGCATTTAACTCTACATTTAATGACATATCTTCCTCATTCTTCTCTACTTTTTCAAGGTGTAATTTTGCATTTTGCATCTGTCTTTTAGATTCATCTGTTGCTTTTTGTATATCTATTAGAAATAGGTTAATTGCTTGGGCTATTTCACTTATCTCATCTTTTGAATTTATTTGAATTTGTACAGATTTTTTATCTTGTACAGATTTTATATCTGATGATAATTTACCAATATTTGAAACAATATTTTTCAAAACAAAGCTAATCAAAAATGCTATAAATATACCAATTCCAATATTCCCTAAAACACTGGAAGTTTTTGTACTTTGCATAGTAGCCATAAAGTCATTTTGATATTGAACCTTTTTCTCTTTTGCAATTTTTATCTCATGTATAATAGAAGTTTTAACAGCTCTCCACTTTTTTAATCTTCTATCCAAATCATCTTTTGTTAAAGCAATTTTATTATTATTTTTTTCTATTAGAGTTTTTGAAATATCGATAAAATCTTTATAATTTTTATGAAATAAATCTTTTTCAACATCAGGAATCTTTTTAAACGCTGTCTCTATTTTTTTAATTCCTTTTGCCATTACTTCTTTTGCTTTAGTAGTATTTGGGTTTTCATATACTACTCCTGAAGCACTGTTAAACAGCAGACCACCAACAAGCATGGATTTTAAATTTGATGTTTGATTTGAGGCAGAAAGTGTGGATTGGTATTTTTCATCTATATTTGAGAGTGAGCTATATTGTATAAACGCTACTGTGATTGAACTGAGTATGAGCGAAATTATGATTATATTGCTCTTTGTCGATATTTTTAAATTAGAAAACATTTGTATTATCCCTTGTATTGCTTTGATTATTATATATCGGAATATTTATTATATTATTTAGTAATACAAGGTTTTTTTATGTTTTTATTTGCATATAGCTAGTTTTTATTCTAGCTATATGTTGTGAGTTTTAGATAGGTAAAACTCTGATACTATCGTCAAGTTTCTCTTTTAACACGGCTTCTATCGCATACAGTGTACCAGTTGAACTACTCGCACATCCGCTACATGCACCTAAGTATCTGATGTATATATCGATGTTTGCACCATTTTCTTTGATGTCAAGAACTTCCATGTTTCCACCATCCATGATAAGCATCTGACGGATGTTTTCATCTAGTGTTGACTCAACCTTTTTAAGTTTTTGAACCAGAGTCATCTGTGCAAATGAACTATCATCGCCACTATCAGCAGATGCTACGGAAGAAGCTACACTTTCAGCTGTCATCTCATCTCTAACTTCTTTTAAGATGTCAACAAGATAATAATCTTTCTCTTCATGACCACCTGGTTTTATACATGATTTACAAAATGCACCTGCTTTTGTGTAGTCTGTTATCTGTTCAACCGTTGTAAGGTCGTTTAGTTTTATAACTTCTTTGATAGTTCCTAAACTTACCCTTGCACATTCGCAAACGATTATCTCATCTTCTAGTGAGTCAAACTCAACACCAAGATACTGAGCAGCTGCTTTTTTGATAACATCATAAGCCATAACCGAACAGTGCATCTTTTGAGGAGGTACTGCTGGAGTTTCTGGATTGTCACGCATCGCAAACTCAACATCTATGTTTGTTATCTTAACGGCTTCTTCTACAGTTTTTCCGATAGTAAGTTCAGCCATAACATCAGAACTAGCTATCGCTGTACCACAACCAAAACTCTTAAACTTTGCATTAAGAATCTCATGAGTCTCTTCGTTTACTAGCCAGTAAAGTCTTACGGCATCGCCACAACTCTCAGCACCAAAATCCGCAACGATAAGTTTCGCATTTTTTGCTTTGGCATCCTCTTCTGTAAACTCACCCATATGTAGCGGGTGGTTCATTCTATCTTGTACTTTTTGGCTATATTCATCCCAGATGCTTCCGCCGATTAAACTATCAAATCCCATTTTATATCCTTTTTACAATGCACTTTCGTGGTCTTTAGGTGTATATGCATATGAGCTAGATATACCCCTTAATCTTTTCACCGCTTCTTTTACGACACCTATAGTGTAATCGATTTCTTCTTCTGTCGTAAATCTGCTAAGTGAAAACCTGATGGCTGTATGTGCCAAGTCGTCTGCTGCACCGATGGCTTCCATGACTGGGTTTGACTCCAAGTCTTCGCTAGCACAAGCCGAACCTGTACTTGCCCCAATGCCTGCTTTATTTAAATCCCAAAGCATGGACTCACCCTCAACACCTCTAAAGCTGATAAGCATGGTGTTTCGTGTTCTTTTCTCTCTTGGAGTCACTACAAAAGTCTCTTTTATCTTTAAGAGAGCATCTTCTAGTTTGTCTCTAAGTTCTTCAACATCAGGCATCTCAAAGTCTAGACAATCCACAGCAAGTTCCATCGCTTTTCCCATACCGATGATTCCCGCGACATTGAGTGTACCAGAACGAAGTCCACCCATATGCTCACCACCGTGAAATAGTGGTGTAAGCTCTTTGCCTTTTTTTATATAAAGTGCGCCTACACCTTTTGGTCCATGAAACTTATGTGCTGAAAATGTAAGATAATCCACATTTAAATTCTGCACATCCACCGGTACTTTTCCAATAGCTTGTACTGCATCTGTATGAAAAAGAACATCATTTTCTTTACAGATATCACCGATTTCTTTGACTGGGAAAATCGCGCCTGTTTCGTTGTTCGCCCACATCACAGAGACAAGTGCTGTCTTTGGTGTGATGTTGTCTCTCACCGATTGTGCAGTCACGATACCTTCTTCATTGATAGGAAGATACGTCACTTTAACACCAAGTTTCTCTAAAAATCTTGCTCCTGCTATGATAGAAGGATGCTCCACTTCAGAGATGATGATATGGTCTTTTCTATTGCTAACGATATAGTCAAAATAGATACTCTTCAACACCCAGTTGTTACTTTCAGTCGCACATGAAGTGATGACGATGCTGTCTGATTTTGGTGCATGAACACCTGCATAAATCTTTTCCATCGCATTGTTCAAGTCGATATGTGACTCAGAACCAAAAGCATGAAGCGAGTTTGGATTTCCATATATCTGTGTTTGAAATGGTTCCATACAGGCTGTTACTTGTGGGTCAACTATGGTTGTTGCGTTGTTGTCTAAATAGACTTTCATCAATTTTCTCCTTTTTGCTAGGCTATGCCCATCAAAAATTCCTCTCACTGAAGCTACGCCGTTGGCGAGAACTGTTTGTTTGAGTAGACTTTTACACTATACTCTTGCTCGTCCTGCAGCTAATAGTGAATCTTTTAGTTGTGCTTCTAGAGTTAGTAACTCTTTTTCTGCAGTTTCTCTGCTCTCTTTACCTTTTTGTGCGATTTCTAAACTTTCATTAATCGTGTCTATCAGT
>JAUTBQ010179218.1:0-11123 GCA_032361185.1 Lepetodrilus ovalis
AAATTCGTTTGGTCATTATCTAGGTAAATCAGCCGTGATTGTATGCCTTTAAAACTTTATCTTACTTTGTCTTACCATTCCCATCATTGCTACTGTTTCAAAATGAGGCTGTAGGATATACATATATAAGTGGACATATATAGGTGAATCCAATAACCTAGGGCAATGTAAAATGTTAAATCTTCCTTCACATTTTTAAGAACTAGTAAAATACGGCCATAAATATCTGTGATTGTATGCCTTTAAGCTGTCGTTACGTATACGATAGCTTCCTGAACATGACCATAGACTATTGGTGCCATCTCTCTCATGAAACTGTCGCATGCACTACGACACCATAACTATCTCATACGTGGCTTCAATCGATAAAATACAAGGCCACTTACGAGATGGTTGTAGTTATTGTCTCGTAGTACATGCAAATATGACAACTTCGCGAAAGGATGCTCTGGAAGTGATTCTTAACCTCGTACACGAGATAAGAAAGATACAATACATCTTCAATGACCAGAGGCCACGTTCTCGAAGCAATCGTAAGCGTATCATCACTATGCCGTCTTAGGGGAACAACTGTTGCTCCCAAAGGATCCACGAAGGTTTAAAGGTGTCATTACGTATACGATAGTTTCTCGAAGCTCGCGTATCCACTATGAGACCATAGCGTTTTCGTAATTGCACGAGCGCATGTATTAGAGATCGCTGTACGAGAGTGCTTATGGTATCGTAGTATAGATATGGGAGCTTCGATAAACGATACCCTGGTCAACATCCTGTTTAATTAAGAATCTTCGCCAGGCGACGTCCATTAATATCCATAATAGTCAACATAATTCTTCAACATGGAAACATGTGGAAATAACCGTACAGCAGGTATTACGTATTATTATTAGGTTAGCGCAAGATGTGCCTTAAAAGGCTTTCTTCAGACACCAGTTAGCTAAGGTAATCTATAGGTCACCTGTATAATATCCTTTACGACATTCCTCACCTATAGCCTTTCATGTTACTACGATGAGCATACGTAATAACATACTTTGTATGAAATCATATGTAATGCACTGATATCTACTTATATAGGATACAATATAATATAAACATAAGCAAATAGTCAATTATTGATATTATTAATGAGGAATATTACTCACACTAAGAGAGCGTGAAATTGATGCCTACATCTCCCGGATATCAATAGTGAGATTACCAAGATTAAATCTACTGGTATGAATTACAGCATCTATGTTTTCTGAAGCCAGATTTTCATTTAATCAGGTATAAAATGTAATTTCAGATACAAGTGTATTTGCCATTTTGGTATAGTGTAGCCATTGTAACAATTACGCTGCAACACAGTAAAACAGCGTTTTCTGGTATCGCTAATGTTTGCTCTTCCGAAATGGAAATAAAATTTCCGAGAAATTTCAAATGCACCTGCTTAGTTATAATAAGATTCTCTCAAACAGTAATTTACCCAACGTAAAGTAATATTGTCTGACCCACTGCATCAACTCTCTTTAATCTGACATTCAATCGATATGCAATAAATTCTTGCTCTTTTTAACTTTGAGTAACCTCGGCTTTGGTGGATTGATCTAGCAGCAGTGTACCTTCATCTTGTATGTGCATTTGATATTTGATCAATGAAACACCACCAGTCTACGCCCTCTATACACGTCCAATTTGCATCGATTTACTACAAAGTTAATGTCCTTGTATTTTAATCTGATAATAAAGTAACAGTAAAACATAATGATTTAGAAAGCTTTTATATTTATGTAGACTATAGTGGAGGTTGAGAACGTTTCGTTAAGGAACATCTCGAGACAAAATGGAACTAATTAGAATAAAGCATTGATTCATTTTGGCTACTCTGAAATACCAATATCCATGGACACCCCGTTGACATCTTAGTCCAGCTTTGAGAAGAAACACACACACTGACATGAACCAGACATCAGGACGAGGTATCTTGAAAGGGATACAATCACAGATGTCAATGAGCGCTTAGCGCTATGTTTGAGTAATAAATGCAAAGTACATTCATTTGTAATACTTATCATCAGTTTTATATCTCCAATATCCCTCTTAGTCGATCCACACTGGGGTGGCGGGTGGGGGTGATTCGATCTAGCAGTTAGATGTTCCAAAGTCTAGATAAATAGAGTTACTTTCCTTTTATGAAAATTTTGATAACTATCGAGTATCGAGTGTTGTGGAAGTACATCAGTACATATATAACAACCTTTGGGTGGACAAACGTAAGTACTCAGAAAGAAATCGTTTGTCCGTTATATAGGTTATATAGGTCAAACATCTGAGACAGTATGCTTTTAAGGCACATATAGTTGGCCTAATTAATGTTAGAACAGTAACTTTGCGTCTAAGTATTTATACGCATTTGAGTTTATCTACATAAGGTACGCGTGCTTTATTCGACTAGCTATTTATATATGTATACATTAATATTGCGCTAAATCCATGCTCTAAAACGTGCTCAAAGCGTTACATTACTACCCCGTCATGCAGTTAATCACTGCATGCCTCTTATACTTTCATTCTCAACACCCTGGGGATTATACAACCCAAGCTGCCATGCATCCAAGGTGCAATAACGTTATCATTCGCATGTCCATCTCATCCTTCCGTATTCCCATACTCTTCTGAATGAACAGAGACATTCTTCGTGTTCATATTCCTTTTTATTTTAATATTGTATCGATTGATTTGTTCTGACGAATATATGCTTGGAAATAGGAATCGTGATGCGCTTATTTGTAAATATCTTTACAGGACTCAGTTGGACACTCCGGTATGGGTCGCCTGGAAATTGACTTGCGTACATTTATATTTGGAATAGTACATGTGTCTGTCATTACGAACTGTGCGAAGATGTAGCGACTGAGGCACGGGACGACTGAGAAGTCAGTGACTGAGTCACAAGAAGAGACTGGTAAACTTTATCGCATCCTGCTGGCACTGGAAGAGACTCTGGAGGATCTTCTGGATGAGACAGACTTCAAACATGACCTAAACCAAAAAGGCCAAGATTTGAAAGGAGGTACAGGCCCACTGCAACACAGATGATAGGTGTGGAAGGAAGTGAAAGCTTGAATGAAGATCTAGATCAAGATGCCAACTGGTAGTTGTTACTCGAGGTCCATCTCAACTTTTGAAGAAGCTTCAAGAACAGGATATCCAGCACGTCTGTCATCCATCGTGGACTCTTCCACTGGTAAGTCTACACCTACACAGAACGTGAACTTCCAAAGGTAATACTTGCGAAACTACCTGCATCTCTAATGGCTACACTTGCATGTTTAAGGTGACAGAAATGCTATTAATTGCAGGGACACTGTGGGCTTTTAAGGAGCTGAAAAAGCTCTTCACTGAGCTTCTGAAATAGTTGGTACAGGAGATGAACGGATACCAGTTGTAGTCGCGGTATTGCTTGGGTTCTTAATACGTTAGATAATTTTAGTAGGATAATAAACTGTATCTTTTCTGACGAATTGTTTTGTTGTCCTACCATCGATTCCCAGAATGAAAGTGGCTACTGTTTGGAACTACGTGCTGCTTCATTGAGAAAAAAACAGTTTATGTAGAATGACGTCACAGAACATCTGAATAGATCAATAACGAAACTAAATAAATAAACATTCGTCACATTAAAAGACTTTACGCATAGTAAAAAAAAGGTCCATAACTAAACAAACGCTCAGAATGACGTCAAATTCAGTGTCTCTCGGCCAATGTCAAGTTTTTATTGAAATAGAATCAATAACATTGCTGCAATAGCTATGTCTCACAAACTGGGGATGACGCGTGTCCGCCGTGTGCACAGATAGCGTACTATACGCCAATGTTCCCCGCGCGGGAAACTGGTCTTCACAGCCAAGATGAAACTGGCGGCCCAGGGGACCGGGCTCGAACCTCGAGCTCATATTTCTGTCACAACATTTTAAACCCAGGCTGTTGATTAGTGAGATGGGCAGACGTTACCGGTGTTATTGATCCTGGATTGACAACACACCACCAGCTCACGCCGTGTCTGTCCGCAGTTTTAAAAAAATGGCTACACAAGTCACATTACCCTGGAATTGGAACTGAAGTCCGCATGGCTTACTTATGTTACAAATTAAAGTTGCCTACACGTTGTTATATAGTCGCAGTGTTGTGTGATGCCTGTTAGTGTTGTGTAGTGTGTAGTCACATTCAGAACGAATTGTAGGGTATTGTTCGATGAAATATTCAAAATGAACATTGCAAACTGAGTAAAACCTATTAATACACGAGCCTTAGTCAGACTAAAGTATATTTACGTTCATTATGTGGATGAGTTTGTGGCAGGAATGTTTAAAGGTATGCTATCACGGCGGGTTGGCCTAGATAATGGCCAAATGAATTTATGTCTGAGACTTTTTACGTTTGATTTGTACACCCACAAGTTGTTATTTATTGGTATACCTATTCCACAACACTTGATATTTATAATAAATTTCAGTTTTTTAATGATAATTAGTGCCATGGACTACTAATAATCTTGTCTTCGATGCATTAATTGATTTGTGAATGAATTCTATGAAATCGAGTCCTACCACTTTGAATTCCAGGAAAGCGTAGATCAATCATGCCTCTTTATATGCATGTAATGAAGAAAATGAAAGTAGAGGCCTACAGATTGACGACCGCTAGTAAAACACATTCGATTCACATTATCGTGGGAGTGCAGTGATATGTTGTCTAACATACAGCGATGGAAAGGGATATGGAAGGACAAACATGATGTTAGGTATGTCAAGTGAATGTAAGTTTGCAGTTGTGGTTAAGAACTAGTCCAAAACAACCATAACTATCTGTGATATTATGCCATTAAACAAGTTGAAGACAAGTTTTTCAAAATGTCACATTGATAAAGATGTGGTCGCAGAAGATGGAGTAGGCAAAATGAATTACGGGTCGGTAGCTTTGTTTAACAAATTTAGCTGTAGAGTCTATATAGAGAATCTCACCCGAGTGAGTTTAACTTTTGATATAGTTGTTATCCTGCGAGTTGATAAAGTAACGTAAATACGAGGCCTTTCCGAGCATTTACGTTACTTTATCAACTAGTAGGATAACAACTATATCAAAACATACTCGGGTGAGATTCTATTTATCACCCAATGTCATTCAAAATTAATTTAAGAAGATAAATAGCACTTTGAAAAGTTTTTACTGGGAAATCAATGAATAAGCTGATGCGCATTTGCACTGTTGCATCCTAGCATGGTTATGATGGTGACGACATCAAAATGGTAAACTGTTTGCCAGAAGTTGACCTTTAAAGTGTCCTGACTGAATTGACCAATCAGAAATATTTGATTCTATATCTCCTAGGAGGTATCAAATTGATATCTCCGCAGAGGTAGCAGTTTTATCTACGGCATATATCTCCTCTCAGATCCACTATTGGGTGATAACTGAGTTTAACAAGGAAGAATGTCCAGGCTCTACGCACTCTTCACAAACTCGCAGAAGCATTAGAAGAAAGAATAACACGAGATTCCTAACGTTGAATTCTGAAATTTGGTAGAAAGTTTTCCTACACAGTATTTTTTGGCCCTTAATTTATTTTGTTGAGCATATTTCTATATTTTATTATATCTCTATCCCTCACTACTGGTAGACATTAGTATGTCACACCCACATCGTCACAGATGCACATACGCCACTACTGCTAGTATAGACCTACTATTAGTTTGAGTCTCAAATCTGGGTTTGTCAGACTTCAACACATGTGGTTAGTCATTCAGCGCCATCTGATGCTCACATTTGTAACGTAACCATGGAAACTGAGACAACGTTCATATTGGCTATGATAGTTATCTTTTTTTTTATATATTTCAATTTTACATGATGAAATATTTCACATAAATTTCATTTTGATTGTCTGTGATGATTCATGACAATTCCTGTGACTCGATGACAACTGATATTGTGGTCTACAAGTATTACATTGGATTTGCTTTAATTGTTGAGAATATCAAATGATATTGGTGCATGTTTGCGTGTGTGTATGCGTCTGAGTTTGTGTATATGTGTGTGTATCTGTGTGTGTGTGTGTGTGTGTATGTGTGTGTGTGTGTGTGTGTGTGACAGTGTGCGTGTGCGTACGTACGTGTGCTTGTGTTTCATTGACGATATCAAATATATCTTAACCTTAAAGGGCAAGAACACAATGAATTAAGTGTCTCTTTTTCAAAAACATATTTTGCTTTCTAAAAATAGTTTTCATCATTCACTCCTCAAACATATACAGTTTTACATACTTCTAGTTCTAGTTAGCATGTTTGCAGATGAAATCTACGCCTGCATACCACTAACAATTGCACGATGTATACCGCTAGATAGGCTAGGTAAGCAAAACTCCTTTAAATCGCAGATAAATGACAATCGTTTAAATTCACTATTTCATCATCAACAGCTGATCAAATCGTATTTGGAAATGTAAGTTTTAACACACATAAATCTATCTATAAAATGTAATCGGGCAAAAGGAAGCCTGTGCGAGTCTGAATATATGCCGTTGTTAGGCAGATCTATGGAGTTGAGAGGATTGGTCTAAATCAGTGTTCTTGTCCTTTAAACACTCATGTGAGACATAGACACATAACTCCATACACCCTGTTTAAAAATAGTTTAAACAACTTTCCGGTACCATTATATACCTACAACCTAGGATATACGTGGCATAAAGTTACTTAAACATAATCCTTGCAGAGTATAACGGACGACATCTCGTTATCTACACTCCTATACTTGTAATTCCTTCTGAAGACACTGGTATAGGCGACAACACATCACGCACGGTTAAATCACGATGGTTACTTTGCCTTTTTTAAACACAGATAAATGAAAATCGTTTAAATTCACTATTTGATTTCAAATCAAGTTTAAACATTTTAAAGCGAGACTTAATCATGAATTACATCTTCCCCTCTCGATCGATATCCGTGATGCAGTTGGTCTGCTCGCTGCGATATCGGCAAACACGGTAACCTGTCGCCAATCAAGCAGATCTCGACGGTCTGGATGCCACAGGAGATAGCTGGTAAATATGACGACAAATGGAATTGCGGATCATGTCCCAAAACCTTCTCACCCAGCCACGAGCTACAGCAGTCAAATCGATTGGATATCCCTAGGCACTATCGTAACGTTGGCAAAGACTCGCCAGTGAAAATCATATACTTTGAGTAAGAACGTCAGTGAAAACGACTGCTGCGTTTGTAAAATTCGATCGCGTAAAAATACAACAGCTTGTGGAGTTGGTGACCTGATATGAAACTGTTCTGATGTAAATAGTATGTATGTAGCAGAGTAGGCTATATATGTATACGCGGAGACATCATTATTTCCCTAAATTGCGACCACCCTTCCCCATCCCCTAGCACCTCCTCCACACACCACTGACATGGTCAAATACAGCTTCTCCCCACTGTCTCAGATGTTGTCTCAGATGTTGTCGTCGGTCTGGTCGCCAACGACACGGCACGTCGCGATCCCCACTGTCAGGACATCCCTTGATTTACGGACCGCAATCGACAACTTTCCTGCCCGTCACAATACGAACGAAACGGACACCCGCAGTTTATTGACGATCAATCACATTTCAATCCTCTCGTTGATGAATTAATTGCGTTCTCCGACGGCGAGTTCCTTAATTGTTTGATTGTACATCGAATGATTACAGTCGGAATGACAAATATTCCGCCATTGGTATTTACACGCAAGACATACATAACGGTCTCACCATATACTTTCATACAGTGAAACAATAAATCTCGCTTAATATTGATCTGATTCACTGTAACATCCTGAACCCTAGATATGTACATGCAATGAACATAGGAGGCGAGTCACATTATGAAATGTACATTATATTTACGAGAAATTACTCTTCACGAATCGGACACAAATCATCGTGTCTTGAGTGATGAGTGCAATCTACAAGCGTGTGTATAATACCTACACATTCATGCAGCATCCTCTGACGGGGACACGGGGAGAGATGCTCGCATTACAACGAGTAGGAGGCAACGGCCGCGACTACAGCACCGCGATCGATCTCACAGAGTGAAATGAACATCAAAACGACTACAGTAAATTCACTATCAAAGCTTACCGTGAAGTCACCTGGCTGTGCACTGGTATCCATTGTCCGAATGCACGATCTGTTTTGTTCCAGAAGGCGAGTTCACCTTAGAACCACCTCCTGTAGGAGGCAGAAGCTCTAAACTGAGTTGAGTGGAAGTGTAACCGCATGCCGAAGCCAGCTACCAGCGGCCGATGGGCTATTCAATAAATTAGAGATCGGGGCATGACGATATATTTGAATCGATACTAAAAGGCGAGGGGCGCAAGCGGTATCTTCCTAAATCAGTCGTTTTCTGGCAACGGGGATTCGCTCGTGCCAGCTGGACAATTCCATGCCAATTTGGATGTTAGTATGATGAATGAACGTTAAATATAACCCCAAACCGGCCGGAATATAGGAGCGACTTTCCTGGATGAGCGCCGTATATGGATGACACTACGTCATACGAAGACCCCGTGACATCAGTATGCCCTCTTCTGCATGCCGAACCAGGTCACGTTGCTGTAGGTGCTGACGTAGAACCCAGTGCCACAGAGTTAACACCGGAAGAGACCGTTTTGGAACTTGCGGAATGGTTTCGAACGAGTAATTCCTGAAACGTACTATGAGCAACTTGGACAGGATAATCTATTCGAGGAACTGTCGGCGTCCCCAGTCATTGATTTCACCCACGTTATCTCCTCTCAAACAGACATCTCATGTTCTAAAACATTATCGTTGTCATGAAGTCCCCTCACAGACGTTGAAATACACACTCGCCCAATGCTGAGTTACCTAATTCTGAAGATAGGATTAATATATATTTCGCATTCATCTCGAGCAATTATCTTTAGATTTGCGACGTTCTACGGGATTGAATTTCCAGCTCACCTTTCGGGCAGTTGCCACTGCAATACATATTAATTGAGATATTATACACGACGATGTGGAACAGGCGGCCTTAGCAAATATATGGCTGGCGTGTATACAGTTGTTAAGAGAAAAAGTCATGAATATTCCATAGTCTCAATACAGTAGGAAATATGTATACCGTGTTAGAGAGATAGATGGATAGATAGATGGATAGATGGATGGATGGATGGATTGATGGATGGATGGAAAGATGGATTGATGGATGGATAGATGGATGATGGATTGAGAGAGGAAACAGAGATAGGGAGAAAGAGTGGGAGAGGAAGAGAGAGAGAGAGAGAGAGAGAGAGAGAGAGACACAGACAGACAGACAGAATGAAAGAGGGAGGAAGAGAGGGGGACAGACAGACAGACAGATGGACAGACATACGGAAGGACGGGTCTATAGACAAATAGACATAATATTTAGTATCACTATAACCACCACGATAGCCCACAGCAGCTCTTTAATAAAGACAATGCAATATGATTACAACAACACCACTACAAAACTGTTACGTGAAAATTGAAATATCTCACAACAAATGTTACTATCATAAGCTGTGCACTGATAAATTCTTGTAATCGAATAAGTAAAATATAAGCAGTAATTGCTGAAGTAAGGTCATCCATGAGTAAAACCATTAGGTAATAGATTTATCTTGTGTGTCGACGTAGATTTCATTACGTACTCACAATGGTGTTTTGTTTCGGTGGGAAAATAGTTTGAATGTCAGCTGTCAGCTTTACAATACATAATTGTCGTTTATATAGAACGCCTATACATATACAACAATCAATATCGCTATATAGGGCATTATTTGAGTAGACTGAACTAACGATTTCTATTAGGTGGAGTTAACTAACGTGCGAAATACACGTACGTACGTATTACAGAGGTGATGTTGGTGCATGAGCATAATTGGAACAACCTTGGTGTGGTAGGTACAAGAGTGGTTGGTGGTACAAGGTTGGTAGGTGGTGCAAGGGTAATTGGTGGTACAAGGGTGGTAGGTGGTGCAATGATGGTACAAGGGTGGTCTTGTTAAAAACACATGCATATTTAGCGCCCTACCGGGTTTATTAAACCTAAACATTATTTTGTGTTGGCTTCGTTTGTACATTATATGTATCGCTGATAGATTAGCATGTCGTATATGACATAATATAACACATTAGAACACACCTCCCCATATATAGTAATTACAGAACATGGTGCCAATGTTTTCAAAATTAAATAGACGCTGAATCAATACGTATTTGTAAAGATAGAATCTGAACATATTAGTAGATCCTGTATCAAAGTATAAATATGTTCAAGATTGATTTCCTCCTCTTTATGGAAATGTATCGACTACTAATTGGTTATGAACTATCTATCCAAAATATTAGCATTGCCTAATTGCTCAGTACAATCGGGGGCTCACATAGGCCATTTGATTCTCCAGCTTCTCAAGCGGAATGACACATGGCCTTGATTGATGGCCCTGGCCACACATTTACGTTGCACTGGCATGGAGCGGGGGACCAGTCGCTTAGAATATAGACGTCACTGGAGAGACTTGGAAGCCCTCCTCGACTATTTACGGTCACCTATAGTGCACGAGATTGACTGGACGGTTACTAAGAGTACCGCCAACGTCGGAGTCAATATAATTTAAAATTAAATCTACGTTCGCTTCCGATATTCCTCACCAGTTGCGGAAACGAACTAAGATTTCATTTTAATTGGCTTCCTCGGAAGTCTGCCTGAGATAGATTGCATATATATGATCTTACACAATATGAATTAGTTTTCGATTTTAAATTTGTTCTTGAAGTGTACATTCAAATTTTACCAAGATAAAGACATACTAGTATTCCATTTATTGTTTATAACACTTTAAAATGCAACCCACAACAATAATTTCAAATATTCCTTAAAGGGGCAACTTCATAATTACTTGCACGTATTTAATCATATTTTTTTAATATTTTTATTATTTTTCTATATATTGTTAGCAGTTAGTAAAAAAAATATCAAAAAAATATACCATAAATATATAACGCTACTTTACCCATTTAAAACTATGGTGTTCCCCCATCTAAATATAGACTT